>ML978724.1:455096-577302 GCA_010015785.1 Saccharata proteae CBS 121410
CGGCAGGAACTCGTACTCGTGGCCGAAGACGAGGCGGTGCACGAGGGAGCAGTAGGCGACGAGGGGGATGGCGACGGCGATGTAGAGGAGGGAGAAGCGGTCGAGGAGGAAGATGCGCGGGTGCGATGAACTGGCGGCAGGACGTCAACAGAACAGGCAAGGATGGGGTGGTGGGGGGCGGGGACGTACGCGGGTGCCAGTCTGTCAAAGGCGAGGAGCACGCTGACGAGCCAGAAGATGGTGTAGGCGGTCTTGATGGGGAACTCCATGGCGGTGAAGAGCAGCGGGAAGAGGCTGACATGGCCGGCGACGGCAAGGGGGCGGAATGCGCCGAGGTAGCGGCGGTCCTTGAGGGCGAGCAGGGAGAAGGGGATGATGATGAGGAGGATCGCTTTCTCGTGTACGTGCCAGCCGAAGAGGAAGGAGGCGTAGGCGCAGAGGGTGGTGGCGCCGATGAAGACGTGCCAGGTCGGGTTCAGGAAGAGCTTGACGAGCGGGATCTGGATTCCGGGGAGTGAGCATGTCGGCTTGGCGACTGGGTCTGAACGGAGAGTGTCTTGGATGGGGGAACGTACAATCTGGAACAGCAGAGTCAGGACGAAGGTCAGTCTCGCTGGAATGTCTGGAAGCACGGCGAAGGAGGTGTCGCCGACGAGACCGCGGGTGACGCTGTTTACGGCCGCGCTCGAGACGTGGAGCTTGAGGTGAGGTGCCACTTTCGGGTGTCAGTGAGTCAGTGGATGATGGTGACGGTGTGGTGGTGCTCACGATAGATGAGAAGGCGGTCGCTGAACGAGTAGATTGCCCAGACGTTGGGCGCCCAGTAGGCGTGACACAGGCCTCGCGAGAAGGGGAAGAGGCGGGAAAGCAGCTGGTCCAGCTGTGCCCAGTAGACGAAGGGGCCGAATGCTGCGGCGAAGACGGCGATGATGGAGACGGCCAGCTTGATGCAGTTGCCGAAGCGAATGCGGAAGATGGAGTCCGGGGACAGGCAGTAGGCGCGCAGCAGATAGACGAAGTAGGCGGGGGCAAGGTACAGGTAGATGTGTTTGAGGCAGAGCAAAGCAGCGAAGATGATGCCGCTCAAGAGCAGGGTTGACTGGCGTCGGGCGAGGACGAGGGAGAGTACGAGGAGACCGTAAAGGAAGCCATTGTACTGGAAGTGGATGTGGTCGATGATGAGAAGAGCGGGGGAAAGCAGGATGGACAGAGCGGCGGCGTGGGCAGTCTTCTTCGACTCGCTCGTCCTGACGTAGACATGGAGAGCGTAGAGCAGCACAAGCTCGGTCACGATGACGGTGGTGCGCTGGAAGTAGACGGTCTGCCAGGTGTCGTAGCCCAGGGCGTGGACATTCAAGAGAGCGGGCTCAAGCAGACGAGCCGGCTGAGACAGCAGCCACTCGAAGCAGGCGAAAAAGGGCGGGTAGTCGAGAGTCCATTCCGAGGTTCTCTGTTGGAAGAGAGCATCAGCGGATTCGGGGGTGGTGGACTGTCTCGGAAGCCCTCACCTCGAAGTACCATTCTTGGACGGGCAGGGAGTGGGTCAGGGCGAGCCAGTTGCGGTGGACCTCGAAGTCGGTGGACTTGCTGGGGGAGTCAGCGGTGGAGGGAGTGAGGGAGTGAGGGAGTGAGGGAGTGAGGGGGTGAGGGAGTGAGGGAGTGAGGGAGTGAGGGAGTGAAGGACTGAGGGAGTGAGGACTGAGGACTGACTAGGCGGGGAACAGCAAGAGCTTGAGGGCAGTGGCGACGACGGCGCACTGGGCGAGGGTGGGATACATGCTGGGTGGAGGCACGTGATGTGGTGTTGAGCGGGCGACGTGGAGGGCGGGGAATTTCTGGCGAAGGGTGAGGCACGTGATGTGGAGAGCGGGCGATTTCTGGCGAAGGGTGAGGCACGTGATGTGGAGGGCGGGGAATTTCTGGCGATGGGCGAGACACGTGATGTGGTGATGTGGAGGAGTGGATGCCTGAGGCAAGTGAGTGCCTGAGGCAAGTGAGTGCCTGAGGCAAGTGACGAGATCGAGATTGGCGGCGGCGGCTGGCAGGGATGCGGGTCAATTAACGTTTTAAGCAGGTGCTGCTAGTCATCAGCCACTAGTCATCAGCCACTAGTCGTCAGCCACCGCGACGCAGGAACCGGCGGGAGACACGAGGCGACGAGTTTGTGCCTGACGCGATTCTCACTCTTAGGGTCTGTTCGGTTCTCAACCTCCAGAGCCTGGTGGGTCTCCAGAGCGACCCCGTGCGCGCGCAAACTCTGGCATAGTCCCTACGCTTTTATGCCCGGCTTACTACCGTCTCGATTCGGCTAGCGTGAAGCGACTCTGGAGAGTCACGATGGCGAGCGTTCGGTGCCTCTGGGGGAGGGTGGTGGCCCCTGCGCGCGCTTAGGTAGAAAAGAAAATTTCCTAAGTATACCGTCTAACTACTATCCTCTAATAGCATTGTTTACTATACCTCTTGTACTCATAGATCCCCAGCCACTACTACTACCGGGGTAGCCGCTCCCGCAGTACTAGTAGCCATCACCCTAGTAGTAGTACTAGTAGCTACTACCCTAGTAGTACTAGTAGCCACCGCCCTAGTAGTAGTACTAGCAGTAGTACTAGTAGCTACTACCCTAGTAGTAGTACTAGTAGTTACCTTAGTAACCGTTCGGTAGTAGTTTCGTCTCTCCGTATAGCTATCGGATAGTAGCGAGCTAGTCCCCTACGCCTACGGTTCGATAGCTTACTACGGCTGCGCTACTATCGTCCCCTACGCCTCCTATTAAAGCGAAGGCTCTAGCTAAAAAGCGTAGGGTACTAGCGTAGCCGGTTCTAACATAGATAGACCGCATAAGAGAGGCGCTCCTTATAACGCTTCTTAGCGAAAAAGACAAGATAACCGACGGTTATAGTTTTAAATCGGTAGAGATCTAGAAGGTAATAGCTACAGTAGCGAAGGTTACTAACCGGGCGCCGAACTCAAGGTAGATATTGTCCTAGCTAGACTACCTCAAGATAGTATAGAAGGCGTGGAAGGCGTACTTAGTTATAACCTTAGGCTAGGGTACGCGTAGCGACGGTCTACCGTAGGTAGATCTAGAGGTAATGGACGACTATTTTAATTAGGACGCTTATAAGGAGAGGAGGCGCTTTCGTAACGCGTACCCTATTTACTTTAAGCTACTATTAGAGATATATGGAGATTAACTTACTACGGGTAACTAATCCTTTACTACGGCCGAACTAGTCGAAATTAACGACGATAACGATAACGATATCCTCGAGGTTCTACCTAGACCGTAACCGAAGAAGGCGAAGACGGCTATTACGCCTACTACGCCTACTAAGGCTACTACCCCTATAACGCCTGCAACGCTAAAGCGCCTTACTACTCTACGCTAACAAGTAACTAAGAATATAAGGAAAGAGAAGGATACTATTACTACTACGAAGAGTAGATAGAAGAAGAGACGGGAGGATCGTAAGAAGGAGGAGTTAAAGACTATAAGTAGGGTTATAGACACGATATTTAAGCTCTTAGAGAGTATTACTAGACTAGTTATTAAGGCATTGAAGATACTTAGTTAGTACGAAGGTAACCTTACTATCGACGAATACCTTGCCTCCGCGGAGGTTCTTAAGGTTAAGGAGGACGCACGTTTGTTTCTTGGCCTAGGCGAGAAGTATAGGAAGATCTAGCTTAAGCGCTAGCTACCTAAGGGCTAGCTGCCTAAGGGCGGCTAGCTACCTAAGGGCTAGTTATCTACGCGCCGGCGTTGCGTGATTATATCGCTAGATAGAAGTAGTGCTATAGTAGATAGCGAGGTTAATAGCGAGGTTAATAGCGAGGTTAATAGCGAGGTTAATAGCGAGGTTAACGGCGAGGTTAATAGCGAGGTTAACGGTAAGGTTAACGGTAAAGTTATGCTATTAGTAGAGTAGAGGAGCCTACTAGCTTCTTCGCTTTTTAATAATTCTGCCGTACTTATTCCTAGCTACATTTAACTATAGTCGGACGATGAAAAAACAGGTAGTAGATACTAGTAAAATTCATTAATTACTACTAACACGATGTATACTACTCTCACCGCCTATATATAATTAAAACTTCTGTTTTTAAGCTACTACCTCTACTCTCCCTCCCTAAACATCCGCCTTATATTCCTGCTATACGCCTAATAATCGTCCTATAGCATCTTCGTAATCTTATCGCGCCGCTCGTCCGTAAGCGAGCGCCTATCTACCTCGCCGTCGTCCTCGTTACTACCGCTATCCTCCTCTTAATCGACCGCCTGCCGTACCTCCTTTACTAGATCCTGCCTACACCTGTTCATGAAGTTATAGACTACCGTAAGCGCTACTACAAGGTACTACTACGTGCGGAGGTTAAATAGCCTACCCTATCGAAGGATCTAGAACCTGTTCTTGAAAACGCTAAACAGGCACTCTATAACGTTCCGTAACTACGCGTAGCGGAGGTTAAATAGCTCTTCCTTGGACTAAGGAGTAGCTTATGCCTACGCCTGTTCCCTTAGGTAGTAACGTGTACTTCTATACGGTATTAGGGCGATTTGACTAGCCGAGGTAGATACGTAGCTAGCGTCCGTAAGGTAGTATTTACTAGTAGGTACGTTAAAACCTCGACTCCGGGCGTCTATTAATACGCGTTTATCGTTACTAGATCCCTCCTAACCCGTAAGAAGGAACGTAAAGTTTATATCGAAGTCGTAAACTACTAGGACGTTCTGCGAGATAACGCCTTTCCTGTTCCTCTACGCGCTTTAGTCCGCCACGGTAATATTAGTAGGGATAAAGCTCCTATCTAGCGCTCTAATACAGTCTCCAAACGCTATAAATTTTAGCTCTAGTAGTCGGCGGTAGCGGGTAGCGGATAGTCGAATATACTTCTTCGATATCTAGACAAGTACTTAAAGAACCGTATAGAATATAGTATTAATTATCGCTAGCGAGTGCTAGAATACTACTATAGTAGACCGTATAGAGTTACCGCCTCCGTAGATATATATAAAGATATATAGCTTCTACTCTACCGAGA
The DNA here is from genome assembly GCA_010015785.1 of Saccharata proteae CBS 121410. Taxonomy (NCBI): domain Eukaryota; kingdom Fungi; phylum Ascomycota; class Dothideomycetes; order Botryosphaeriales; family Saccharataceae; genus Saccharata; species Saccharata proteae. The sequence goes on from ML978724.1 coordinate 460,140, forward strand.
GTCTTATTATTTATAACCTATACGCCTTTAGCTCTACTACTAGGTTCGTAAATATTCTAGGTCGTAGGCGGCTCTAGTGGAATAAATCGTTAGCTAGGCCGTGGAGGTGCCTTATTATTAGGAGCTCTCCATAGTGTTCGTCTCGAAGGCGTGGGCTAGGCGGAGGGTGTAGACGGTCACGACGTCTTCTTCGGATAAGGTAGTTTAATAGTACTACTACCTAGGTAGTAGTAGCGATTAAGATAACCTACTAAGGCGGTATTACTAGTAGTGGGCGCTCTATAGCGATAGATAATAATATAAAACAATAATAACAATATAACTATAATACCTCACGAGAGGGCGACGTCGGCCGAAAAAAGGATCGACCTCGCTTACGGTATACTCTAGCAGATTCTACAACCTTAGGACCCCCCCCCCCTCCTAAGCCGTTAGAGTCTCTCGCACGGGCTAGTTTTGCTACTTATAGTTAAGCGTTGCACATTTTCACTCTGGATGTTGTACCCTCCAGAGCCGCGCGCGCACGGGGTCCATCTGGTGATGGAGTGTTCGTTTACTCTGTATGTGGGTCTACAGAGTGGCCGTGCTAGGCTTCAGGGGGTATAGCGGGGCCAAAACACGAGCGCTCTGGAGGCCGTCCAGACGAACCGAACAGACCCTTATCACTTATTACCCTGCTGCAACTATCACTCGTCACTCATTACTGCCCTGCAACTATCACTCATCACTCATCACCATCACCCTGCTGCAACTACGCCTTCATCACCAACTACACCCTCACCCTCACCACTGCCCTGCACCTGCAACTACTCCCTCACCACTGCCACTGCACTGCAACTGCACCTCAACTGTGTGCACCGTGACATGGATACAGCAACTAGTGACCCGCGCACAAAGTCTCCCGCCCACCCTCGCACCTCGCACCTCGCACCTCGCACCTCGCACCTCGCACCTCGCACCTCGCACGCCCGTCTCACCTGCACCCTCACCAGTCGCTCACCAAGTTATACTGTGCCTGCTATCCTGCTATCCGTACCCTACTCTCCAACCCTACTCTCCAACCCTACTCTCCAACCTCGCCTCTCTGCTCGAATCTCTCCCCTCCCCTCCCCTCCCTCTCGCTCTCTGGAATGCGCTAGACCAGATGCGAGCTAAAATTGAAATTGGCCGTCTCATCTCTCATCATCATGCAGCGACTCTTGACCCTCGAACCCTCGAACCCTCGAACCCTCGATCCTCGCTTGCCCTGCTGCCACCGTCCGCCGCCCAGGCAAAAAAAAAAAAAAAAGTCCGGCTGCCCTCTCCTCCTCCTCCTCCTCATCCTCCGCCGCACACCTTACACCTCACCCACCACCCACCACCCACCTCCACCTCCACCTCCGTCACTCGCTCTTTGACTCTTCTCTGCTCCCTTTTCCTTTGACATTCTTTCGCCCTTGAAACTTATCCGCCTTTAATTCGGCCCACACCCGCGCCGCCATCTCCACACGCCCCAAGTCCAAGTGTCCACGACCGGCCACTCTGTCCCAGCGCCGACTGTCTCCGCAATAGGGGCCACCACCAGCACACCAGCACACCCGCCCGTCGCCCGTCGCCCGTCGCCCGTCGCCCATCGCCCATCTTCAACCACAATCACTTTGACTTTTACTTCATTACCACTCCTTGACCACACCCGCCTTTGCCTCTGGAGCCTTCTTTTGGCCTTCTTTGATCCATTGATCTTTGATTAATTCCCCATCGCATTGTTCTCGTCAACCGCCGCAGCCTCTTCGCCAAAACGTCAGTCCAAGCTCGTCCACTCGTCCACTCGTCCATCGTCCACTCGCCCACCCACACCCACACCCACACCCACTTACTCACCCACAACCACCTCTCTTCCCCTCCACTCCCTCCACTCCCTCCCCCCCAACAACAACCCCCCGCCTGCGCCCACCGCTGCGCCCACCGCTGCCTCCACCAGGACTGACCCTGATTCCAGCCCTGCCATAATTTACATTACCGAGCCGCTTCGACCAGCTTGCTGTCCAAGGCCGCTCCCTTATCCTTCAATTTCCTATCATACCTAGTAATTGCGAGTCCGGTCTTCGCTGCACCGGACGCTCTAATACCACCCACGACGGCGGTCCTCTCTACAAGCGCGCGGGACGGCTTTGTCCTACCACCACACCTTCTCGGAATGCAGACCCAAGACCACTCCTCGGGCCAGAACCGCATCACCTCCTTTAACAGACCCTCAATCAACGGCGACTCCACCGGCTTCTCCCACGGCGCCTTTCACTCGAACCAGCCCTCCATCGGCGGCTACGGCGACAGACATCCCCACCGGAACCTCCCCAACATCAGCACCGCCAGACTCGGCAGCCTGAACCAGTCCACCCAGGACATGCAGACTCCCGGCACCGCCTTCGACATGAACTTCACGCCCCTGCTGCCCTCGCAGCTCCTGCTCGGCAGTCCTTTCCAGCCTGGCTCGCCCAACGCCTTCGGCTCGCCTCAGTTCCAGAGCTTCGGTGGCTTCCAGGGCTCCAACGCTCAGCAGCAGAGCCAGCAGCCGCAGATGGGCAGCCCCATCCAGCAGCCTCTGTCCCCTCAGCTGTACCAGAGCATCATGTCTCCGACTGGCATGAACCCTCCTTCGTTCTTCGGCGGCCCCCAGTCACCCACCGCCTCCTACCCGAGTCTGGCGAACCAGGGCATGGCTGGCTTGGGTGCGCAGATGCACATGGCCCCCGGTCTCGTTTCGGGAACCAGCAGGACGGTATACTTGGGCAACATCCCCCCGGAGACTTCGGCCGAGGAGATTCTCGGACACGTGCGGAGCGGACAGATCGAGTCGGTCAGGCTTCTGCCCGACAAGAACTGCGCCTTCATCTCCTTCCTGGACAGCAGCTCCGCCACCCATTTCCACTCGGATGCCATCTTGAAAAAGCTGTCCGTCAGGGGGCAGGACATCAAAATCGGCTGGGGCAAGCCCTCCCAGGTCCCCACCTCGGTCGCGTTGGCCGTGCAGCAGTCGGGTGCGTCGAGAAATGTGTACCTGGGCAACTTGCCCGAGGACGTTACCGAGGACGAGCTCCGCGAGGATCTCGGCAAGTTTGGGCCCATCGACACGGTCAAGATCGTCAGGGAGAAAGCGATTGGGTTCGTGCACTTTCTGTCGATCGGAAATGCCATCAAGGCTGTGGCGCAGCTCCCCCAGGAACAGAAGTGGCAGGCACCGCGCCGTGTGTACTACGGCAAGGACAGGTGCGCCTATGTCTCCAAGACTCAGCAGCAGAACGCCGCTCAATACCTGGGCATCGCGCCCGGTTACGCCCACGTTCTCAACGGAGCGGACAGGGACCTCATCTCGAATGCGTTGGCTCAGCAGTCTGTGGCCGCCGCTGCCGTGGCCACCTCCGCCGGCGGCGTCAACAACCTCGGGAACAGAACCGTCTATCTGGGCAACATCCACCCGGAAACGACGATTGAGGAGATCTGCAACGTGGTCAGGGGAGGTCTGCTGCACCACATCCGTTACATTCCCGACAAGCACATCTGCTTCGTCACCTTCATCGATCCAACTTCGGCCGCTTCTTTCTACGCCCTCAGCAACCTTCAGGGTCTGATGATCCACAACCGCCGCCTGAAGATTGGCTGGGGCAAGCACTCTGGCGCCCTCCCGCCCGCCATCGCACTCGCCGTCAGCGGCGGCGCTTCTCGCAACGTCTACATTGGCAACCTGGACGAGTCCTGGAGCGAGGAGAGACTACGCCAAGACTTTTCCGAGTACGGCGAGATTGAGCTGGTCAACGCTCTGCGCGAGAAGAGCTGTGCTTTCGTAAACTTCACCAACATTGCCAACGCCATCAAGGCCATCGAGGCCGTTCGTGGCAGGGACGAATACAAGCGCTTCAAGGTCAACTTCGGCAAGGACCGCTGCGGCAACCCTCCTCGCCAGGTGAACCCCAGCAATCAGATGCAACAGCAGCAGCAGCAGCAGCAGCAGCAGCAGCAGCAGCAGAACGGCATGAACGATGGTATCTCCTCGCCGTCTCCGCTGAACGGTATGCGCGGCCAGAACTCGATCTCGCCTACAAACTCCAACAACGGCCCCTCGCCCCACACTGGCTACGCTGCGCCGACGCCCGCCAACATCCTTTACACCGGCAACAACAACCCCCTGATGATGTACCTGCAGCAGGCGCAGCAAAACCAGCAGCAGCAGCAGCAGCAGCAGCAGCAGCATCAACATCAGCACCACCAACACCACCAGCTCGACCCCTTCCCATCATCCCAGCAGCATCAACAGCAGCAACAGCAGAACCAGCCCTTCCCCTCTCCCCAAGCCGCCTTTTACGCTGCCGACAACCAAAACACCGGCTCGAGCAACGGCGTGCCCGCACACTCGTCGCACGGCGCCAGCTCCTCTTTCAGCCTCTCCGGCGCCAACGGTTCGCTCAACACGAGCAACGGCACCACCGGTCCCACAACCATCGGCGGTCTTCTCGCACCGTCGAATCTTGGGAGAAGCGCGCAGCACGCCCGCGCCGTCAGTCTGCCCGTCTTCTCGCAAGGTCCCTTCGGCCAGGGCGCTCAGCAGCAGCAGCAGCAACAGCAGCAGGGCAACCAAGCCTCCAGCCAGAACTTCGGCAGCTTGAGCAGCGGCTTGGGCGGCTTCGGCGCCGGCAACGGATTTGGGTTGGCGATTCAGGGTGAGGGCCATGGTGGTCTGCCCGGATGGGCGGAGGAAGAGGTCGGTGGGCAGTAAGTGATGCGTCCAGACATCGGGTAACGTGGGATGATGATACCGTGTGGTTTTTTCTTGGATCCGTGTGGTCTCAGCCACACGCGGGTTTAAACACTTCGTTGTTCCATACTTGAACCCCTTGTGTGTGTGTGGCTCAACAAATTGCTTGCATTTCTTTTCTGTCTTCACAACCTGTATTCTTTCTGAGCACACTATTATTTCACCTCTCTGCTGCTGGCTTTTCAGACCACTATATGCACTGCCATCTATCTGGTGGGCTCGCTTCTATCAGCACCATCCGGCCCTTCTAATTTCCCCTTCTGATTTTTCGTGGCCAATCTCCCTTTCATTTTCCGTCCTGTTTCATCAAGAGATTGAGGATGTAGCTTGCTTCTGCTGTTGTTCATGCCCCCCCAAACTGGTCCTTTTAACGTCATACTACCCACCACCAACAAGCCACCACCTACCCAATAATAACTCGTGGATCTGCCGTCGCCGGATTTCTTCTTGGCTACACTGCTCCTCTTCATCTTCTCATCCCTTTTCGCGTGTGTTCTTGACTCTCTGGGGCATCTGGGGCTGACGATGGCGGGATAATACGGGGGTTTTCGTGGCTGGTGATGGGATCGAGAAGACACTCATGTCGGTTCTTCATCTCTCTGTGTAATGCGGTGGAGGCGGGGACGGGCGACGGAGAAAGAAGCAAGGAGATGCGCGTGCGTTCGTGGCTCGTCGGCAGCGGAGCAAAGTGGTGAGCTGGCCGGGACAAGCAAGAAAGAGAGGCCCGATGCTTTGACACTTGTCCAAAAATACCCACTTTGGCTGAGCGGGAGCGGGAGCGGGAGCGGGAGCGGTTAACGTCACTTACAAGACCGAATCCGAAAAATGCGTTTCTGCATGTAGCAAAGCAATCCCCCTCCCCCCCTTGTTTGTTGTTCATCCCCGTTTCTTGCGGCTGTAACTGTAGTAGTCTGCCTTTCTTTCCGTTTTTTTGTCGCGCGTGTGCGGGAAGACCGATGGCGATGGATGGCTGGATCGTGAGGTAGCGATGTAATGGTAATAATGACCACTTGACCGAGAGAAAGTCTGCACTCACTCGCCGCCGAAGTGTCGAGTTGAAGAATCCCCGTATCGAATGGGGGGTTGAAGTCGGTTGATGGGGCAATACTGCTGGCGAGGGGCTGGGTTTGTAGATACATGGAGTCTCGCTACTCGTCCTAAAAGAAAGGGAGAAAAGGAAGGCTCGTGGTTGGTTGCCTGGAGTTGCGGATGGTGTGTCAGCTCATTTATCGTCCATCCCTCCATCCATCCAAGCACCCATCCATCCATCCATCCATCCATCCCGCCATCCCATCCCATCCCATCCCTCCATCCCGCCATCCCATCCCATCCCATCCCTCCATCCCGCCTCACCATCCAGTTGAGATGTGTACTGGTCGGCGAGGACGATGTCGGCATCGATGCCGGCTTGGGTTCGCGCAACTCGGCTCGACAGACCTTCATCGAGGACTGAGATCCGTCATGCCGGAGGATCGAGTTTGTCTTGCTGATGGGACGCCATGTCGGCTGCGGCAACGTCGTTGTTCGGACACGGGGTGGTCGATGGGTGATGCCGCCTGAGTGCGATGCGTTTTTTTCCTCGATGCGTGGCTGCGACACGACGGCTCCGGAAGCATCGAGATGCCAGTGATGGGCGTTTTCTGTGCGTTCTGCCTCGTCGCGTTCAAGGTTCCCTGCGAGTCCGTTCGGGCATGTGACCTGGTTTCTCCAGAGGCGCGAGAGTGAAGCCTCGCAAGGACCGAGCGGGCCTGTAGTCGGGAAATCCCTTGTGGTCTTTCGATGCGCGACTAACTTATGTCGATTTTGGGTTCATACGTGTTGGCCGTTCGGCCTGCACTCTAGCGGGCGAACGGCGCCACGGCATGGTTTCTTCGAATGGAAGAGGAAGACAGGCAACGAAATGCAGAGAAGACGGTGATGATGCATCATCCCGCAAAGGGAGGAAGTGATGAAAGCAGCCAATGCATGTCATGCTATCGAGATTGATGTGGTAGACAAAAGAGTTTGGTCATGAAGCCAAGGTAATCTAGCCAGACTCCGATTGCTCACCCAATCAAAAGGCTTCGACTCCAAAACCTGCTGCCTTTTTTTCGCCTCAGACGCCTCCGTCAGACGCCTCGGATTCCCATTTTCCATGCCAAAAAGATGAATCCCTTCCCAGTAACACCATTCCATGGCCTTCATCCCATCATCATTGGATCATCATGTGCGCCTACGCCCATGCCTGCGCCGACGCTGAAACATATGCCGATTGTCTACATGAAATCCACACCGCCACCCGATCCATCCTCAAACTCACCGTCATCTTCACTCGCGAACCCGCTCTCGAACTCGTCCGTCTCAGGCCAGGACCGGAACAGCTCGTCGAGCGCTTCGGCATTCGCAATCAGGATTTCGTCTTCCTCGCCCTCCGTTCCTCCAAAGTGTCTGTGCAGGGCGATCAGATAGTTCTTGCAGTCGGCGATGAGGAAGTATAGTGTCTCGACGAAGCCCTTTGACAGGTCGCCCTTTACGTGCAGCCGGCGGAAGCGCTTCATGGCCAAGGGGAGGATCTGGCGGACCGCTTGGAGGCGGAGCTCGGCCCCGGGGCGCGTGTCGGGTTTGTAGGAAGTGATGAGGTCTCGGACGACGCGCAGGCCCTGCACGCGGACTTCGGATTCGTCATACAGTGTGAATTGGATGGCCCAGGAGCGTGCTTCTTCGATGACCGTCTCCCAGAGCGCGGCACGGTCTTCGGGAGGCCAGCGCTCTTCTGTCGGTAGACTGTGTACTTGGCTGATGAATTGCACGAAAGTCTCGCCCGGTTGCGCCTCGGGTCGGATAGCTCTGACTACTTGTCTGATCACCTGTCGTGCCTCGTCGGCGCGTGGGCACCCGAAGCAGAACCACAATGCCGCGTTAACGAAGTTGTTCAAGATGGAGGAGTGGTAGACATCGAGGCCGGTGCAGATCGTGTGCGCGATACAGACGCTGTTCGCAATCTTTGGTTCGACCAAGATGTAGACGTTGATGAGTTCGCCTACTTGAATATTATCTCCCCGGCCGGGGGTGAAGATTTCCAGGCACCGAGTGAGAACAGTCAAACCCTCATCCTTCGGATTGAAAGCGCAGAAAAGCTCGCGTTCTTCCACAAGGGTTGGGAAGCGTCGATCAGGGTAGTGAGCAATAGCCTCAAGGCGCTCTTTGTTGGTAGCGCATGGTTCGTCTGCAAGGTCCATCTTCATCATCATATGTGTGAAGAAGCTGATAAGGTGATTGTGAGATGGACGCGAGCCCTTCTTGCGGTCGCTCACGACAGCCTTCAAGTGAGGATGGCGTCTGGAAACGTCTTCGTTGTACTCGACGGAGAGCACCTCGAGACATTGTCCAAGGATGCCATGGTCGAGCATCGCGACTTGCTCATGGACACCAAGATCCCAGATGGCCTGGAGCATCTTGAAGTACACATCCCAGACGTACTGGAGGGGTTCGTGTCCGCGCGGACAGTACGCAAGGTCGCCAACCATAGATCTGAGCTTATAAAGAATCCGGAAAAGCACTCCTTCTTTGTCGATGCTCTGAACGGACTCGATATCTGCTTCGGCGGTATCGATGCCGTAAGCAACCGGGTCATGCAGGCGGAGATGACGCATTCCTTCGAGGAAGAACATGCCGACCTGGTGTGCGAAATGGTTGTACTGGTCGATCGGATGAGAGTAGATGAACCAATTCTGCAGGGCGTTGGTATGGCCGGTCATCCATACCAGGCCAACCTTCAAGCATTTGGTGCATTTAACCCCCATGCGCTTGACCAGTTGCAGAGTCTGATCCAGCTCATGCAAGTCTTGAACGCGTCCAGTGATGTGATACAAGTGCTCGAGCGCGGTGATGATCGCATAATCCTCGAGGATATGGTCCTCGGAGCAATCGCCGTTATTGCGCGTACGCATCTGCGCCACCAAGCTCCGAACGAACGTGGAGAAAGTGACGTCAAACATGCAGTACTCGCGGATGCGGCGCTCATTCTCTTCGTTGATAGATTTCTCGAGCTCTGAAGGAAGTGGAGCGATTGCGTTGAGTGATTGTGCGGCGCGTAGGTATCCTGTTCTCGCGTTCTCAAGTCTTGATGCGCGCTGATAGAGCAGCATGTAGGCCGAGGTATGGCTGTTACCGCCATATACTTCCGAACCGACGTTGCGCATGTCTTGCTCTGTCACAGTCTCATCATTGAACTTGATCCATCTCTCTTCTTTGTCAGAGTCCGGCCGAACGCGGATTATTGACCAGTAATGGCCCGATTCGACGCCACCGGCATGAACGAGAATGCCAACGAGCTCGAAGTAGTCATCATCAATCGGCTTGTCCGGATCACTGAGATACTCCACTTTGTAGGGACTCATGTTGATTCGTCGTGGAAAGTGAAAGTGGTCGTTGATCTTGCTGCGACTCATCGTGTAAGGGTCGAAATCAAACCGCTTCAAATGCATGATCAGATTGTCTGGTACAACTTTCAAGCAAGTCCTTCACAAAGTCAGCAAAGCTCGCAGCATGTTCGAACAAAAGACCTACCGCTTGACCGCGTTGACCAGTCGACCGCCGCAAGGCTCGCATTTGTACTTGTTTTCTGAACAATGTTAGCCGGAAAGCTTTCTTCAATGCCTGGTTGCACTTACCGCCCTCCAAGCTTTCGCCTTGAACGTAGGACTTCAAGCTCTCCTCCAGGCTCTCTTTGCCTTTGACCTCAAGGGGAATGTTAAACAATGTTTCCATGGTCTCTGAAACATGCTTGCAATCCTTGGACTTGATCTGATTGACCGATTGGCCACCATAGAATGATCGCAGTCTGTTTTTGTCCTCGGCGCTCAGCATTTGACTCTCCAGCTGATCCATAAGCAAACGGAAGAATTCTTCAGTGTCCATCTGGATTGAAATATTGATGGACCTCTTGTCAAGGCCCCGAACGCATTTGGCAAAGGGCCTGATATCCACGGACTTGGAGTAACTGCTCTGCATGTCCGCAAAGAGCTTTTGCATCGCCGTGAGAAGGTTGAAGGAGCTATCCACATCGGCAGTCTTGACACCCAAGATGAATTTGCGGAATTCCAAGTCCATGAAAAGCTGGGTCATGAGCGAGTTCATGTAGCAGAGGAATTGAGGATTCTCAAGACCAACATAACCGGTGCTGGAACGGAGGTCGCGGGAGCGATCCGTTATGTAACTCTCGTTTTCATAGCCAGCTAACGAGGAAATCAGCAGCTGGAGGGTTTGGTGGTCATGGGTTGACTTACAGGCGTCAAAAAGCCCTTGAGTAAGATCCATGATCTTCTTAAAGGCAACAGTATCTTCACACAGTGTTATGATAAGGTCGTATAGCTCTTGTCGGGTCCGGCTGTCAAGTACTGGCAACGTTGCCGCGTCTCTAAACTTGTCCTTTAAGCCATGCGACGCGGTCGGCTTGAAGAGAAAGGTGGTGAAAAGTCGATCAGCCAGATTCCTACTCGTCGTTAGTAGATTCTGGCAAAAAGTGACGGACAACCATACTCTATGTTGAGAGGTCGTTTGAAAGACTTCAGGGACTGAATAGCGATCCGTAGAAGCAAAGCCAAGCCCAGAACGACATTGTCGACATCACCGCGGCCAACGAACTGCGCACGTTAGCCAAGTCTGCGGAATTGAGATCAAGGAAACGTACCTCTTCGTGCCTGTGTTTAAGCAAGAGCTCACTCCAGGTGGAGATATAACCCCTCAGAGTTTTCTCATCCCTGTGCAACTCGTCATACTTTCGGAAGACGATAGCGGAAATCCTGAGCAACTGTCCGCAGCTATGCGGGTATCTGGTCGAGAAAGGAATGATTTTCGACAGAGTACTCCAATAGAATGGAACGATCTCTTCCGTATCAACGCGTGAAATACTAACGGGTTGTCAATGTCAGTCCTTGGGTTCGATGCTGTCCGCGCAATGATGAGGAACTTACTCAGGGAGCTTTCCGCAGTTAGCCTCGATGATCTGAGAAATGCCGACGCGGCTGTCCTCGTTTTGCCGCATCAAAAGCAGTTCTAGGTGAATGTCATCTACATCGTCTCTGGTGCTGAAAGCCTCCCAGATTGCACGACTATGAACGCAGCCTTCCAGGATTGCAGCATAGCAAGTGTGGATAAGTCGTTCGTCGCCAAGTTTCTCGAGCGCCGAATCCAGGAAGGATACCAAGCGCTTGACCAGCAGAGCACCATCGGAGAAGTAGGTCTGAGAAACTTCGAGCGACACTTGCTCTACGATATATCAGTCATGCGTGAAAGCAAAGCGTCTTCGTGCGACTTACCTTTCAGGAAGGAGAGGAAACACTGCAACATGTCGGCAAGAAGAACAGCATCCAACTTGCCAGAAAAAGAGGCCGAGACCAGTTTCTCGTTGAGAATTGCGGTATCGAGCATCTGAACGCCGTGGCGAATGTACTGTTCGTTAACCGGACCCTGGGAGGCGTCAGTCAACGCGTCCTCAGAGGCGCCATAAGGATAGTCAAGTCTTGTTACCGATCTCATGTAATTCTTGAATTGCGCGTCAAGAGTGAGAATAGAATACCGGGCCTTGTACGGATTGCCGGGCGGAAATGCGACCAAAGCCACGTCTGAAGCGGGAACAGCATGCTCTGTTGAGGTTATCGCTAGTGCCTCGCCACATGGTGGAAGGAGGCGGAGAAATTCGAAAGTCTACATGATCGTCAGTACATCTGAGCTGAGTTGGTTATAAGACTTTTACTCACAGCCTCGCTCGACTCATCCTCTGATAGCATGAAGTCGTACAGAGTGTCGAAATGCTCGAGTATTGTAGCCTCGATGACGGATGATGGACCATCGTGTGACGTTGGGTCACTGTCAGGTTTCTTCCGGATCAACAGCTGACCTTTATTCGCGATGCCAGAATCGCGGATCGTCAGATGACCATCCTTTGCGAAGTCAAGTATCGCCCCACCAGAGATGACCTGGAATTCAGAGAAGCCCGTCCAATCGCCCAGCTGAGTTCTCAGCCAAGCCAGACTCTCCAAGTCAGATACTACGGCGGGCTTGATCTCGCTAGAGGACCCGTCAAAGCTCTGGAAACGCACTATCACCGGATCTCCTCGAGTATCATCGTCGATCGATATTGGAACGGGCTTGGTGGTACGCGGCGGCGAACTCCTGAACTCTTTCTTCGCCCTCACAGAGTTGAGAAGCACATTCAGGAATAACAAACTCCGCTTGAACTCTAGCTGTGGCGCGCTCGCACGATCCTTAGTACTATCAGCATGCAACGAGTCGTTCTTGGAGTCGGACAATGCTGCGTGGGACGAGACAAGTTGTTCGGTGCATCGGTTGACGAGTGCTGTATGGGTATCACGAACGACCTTGTCTGGATCGGAAAATCGCCTGAATTGCTCGACGTCCAAGTACTGCGAGGCCAAGTACGAAGCAGTGGTGATCTCGATCGATCTCTCTGGAGCCGTGAGGATGATGCGCCAAAGAAGCTCCGCGCTGGAAGGGTCCAGCACTTGGCCGGACGTTGGACTGCTGGGACAAGCGATTTGCTTTTGGTACTCTGTCAATTGACACAAGAAGTCGAAGAGACCAGGCGTGAAGAATACAGGATCAACTTTTGGAAGAAGATCCGAGGCACAACGGTCGAGGAAAGCGTTGCCGGTTGTCTGTGCTTTAACCATCTCAGACAGTGTGTGCCAGGCAATATCTCTAGCACTGTCGCTAAGAGCACGCTGGCCAACGAGATGATCCCAAACTCGCTCCTGAAGATCAGGCGGTATCGAAGTCGGACGGTGACTGATAAGGTAGACAAGCAGTCTCAACCTACAGGAGAGACCGTTGTCCTGTGAAGTTCTCGATCCAACGGAACGCTCTTTTTCCACGAAGGAGCATAACTCGTCTGCAACGAAGTGCGTCAAGTCCAGCTGCTCTGTCAGAAACGACACGTCCTGTCCTTGTGTCGTTCCCACGATGACGCGGATGATTTCTGCGCTAGCTGCGGCATCTTTGGTCATGCTCTTGATGTCGCGCGCGCAGTGCTCGTACATCTTGTACCGATCATCCATAGCCGCAATATCTGGACCGGCCAGACGACCCAGCTGAGTGTAAGCGCTGTTGTGCACCGCATCAGTTATTGTTGTTGATCCTTCACTCGGAAAGCTAGCTTGCAACAATCGCAAGCACAAATCGAAAGCATTCATCTTGCCGTCGTTGTCATTCCACTCCGATGGACGGGCTTTGGCTACCGAATCGATTCTTGAACAGACTCTCGAGAAAGTGTCCAGAGTCTGGTTCGTGAACTCTGCCGGGGGCAGGTCAGAAAGCTTGGTGCAGAGATAAAGGAGATCAGCCATCTCCATAAGCTCGATCGTGTGATTGAGCATGACTAGAAGAGCCTCCACCATGCGCGGGTCCTGGCCCGTTCTGATCGCGTTCCAGACAGCATCGCTCTGCGTCGGGGAATACTGATGGGTGACCGCTAGGAAGCCTATTATGTTACCACTCCGAGATACCAGCTGAGGATGGGAGTCCACGCCGATAATGTAGTCAACAACAGCCTCGTCGAGTAGGAACTGTGCGAAGAACTGCAGAACCGCTTGACCGTATTGGCCGTGCTTGTTCCACTTGGTCCAGATCGCGACAAGCTGCTGGTTCATTGCCTCGATTCCAAAAATCCGATGCTGCATGTGGCCTTTGCAAATGTATTGCTTGAGAGTCTTGAGCTGCCATGAGTACGAAAGGAAGAACGGGTAGTACTCCGGCATGTTTGCTTCTTTCAGGTCGCCGACGAATCGATTCACCAGATCCAAACTGATGTCCCGATCAAGCTCCGCTAGAATGCCCAGCAACGTGGGTACAAGCTGCATGGTAAGGTCCCTGCATATGTCGACCGGCGCCTTCAGCGAGTCGCTGACTTCCTTGTCAAGCTTGCTGAAGAATCTTAGCAGCTTGGGAGCCAACCAACGACTGTCGGCCGGAGACATGCGCGGAATCCAGTTCTTGATGAAGCTCATTAAGCAACTCGCAAGCTCTAAGCTGGCGTCGGCCACCTGTCGAAACTCGGGTTTGGCGGTACCTATCCTGAGCATTCCAAGTATCGTATCGAGACCTTCGGAGCGGTCATCCAGGTCATCCAAGAAACGGCGCGCGATACGCGCTCCTATCGGTACTAGCCTCGGCGCACCGAAAGTATTCTTAAGCATATTCCAGAAGGGTATGTCCAATGTGAACCGCCAAAAATCGGCAAGTACGGCCATGTGTGCCATGGACATCACGACCGATGGTTTCGCTGAAGACCGGGCGGCGGCTTCCAGAGTTTGAAGGTCTGTTTTCATCATCTGGGTGACAACTCCCGTGTAAGTACTGAGAAAATCGGCAAGAGCCTCTTCTTCCGATTGCTCGGGGTCAAGGTCAAAGGGATCTTCCAGAGGTGTGTGGCGGGCTATGAGTTTGGTAAAGACAGTAGCCAACTCCTGCCAGAAAACGTCATGGTAGGTGAATACAGTCTCCAGGGTTATTGCGCCGGTATTCAGAGCCTGCAACACCTGGGAGAGCCATATGTGTAATTCGGTCAACGCACCAGCGTTTTTGGTAGCTACAGATGTCAGTAACCAGTGACTACAGTGAGGCGATAGGGAAGTGTGTTCATACCGTTCGGCTTAGTGACGATTGTGACGAACATGCCAAGGGCGTTTTGCCAGCCATGTCTTCGCGCGCCCGGGAAGTCCTGGAGGATGTTGAAAGGTATGGAGGGCTCAGACGCATCGTCGTCATCGTCAATCTCAATGACTTCGTTGCCAATGTCGTTCATGTCCTCCGGCTCGTCTGCCTCAATGTTGATCGGCGAACTACAGGCAGCGGAAAGCGGCGAATCGGTCCGCGAGCCCTCCGCGGCTGAGTTGTCGGGCTTCGATACTGCGACTTGAGGCGAGGAAGGCGCTGGCTTCGCGGCAGTCATGCTGGAGGCTTGGTCCTCTCCCGTATCATTCCCAGCCTCACTGACGGAGGCAGCGGGGCTGTCCGAGCAGCGGGCGTCTGAGCTCGCAGCGGTTGTGGAGGGTTGCGGGGCGCGCACGTTGATCGTAACTCGGCTCGGCGTGGTGGGCGGCTGCTCTGAGTGAGCGTCCGATTGCTCCTGCCCGTCGTCTTGGGCGGGCGCGACGTCGTCTACGTCCATGGTTTCGGCAGGCGTGTAGTCTTCGTCGGGAGTGAGCCTGCGGGTCTCACGCGTGCCGCTGTCTAGGCGAGGTCGTTTGAAGCGGGCGGGTGAATCGTCCATAAGGTCGCGGTGGGATGACGGAGGCTCTTGGCTTTCCGCAGCGAGTGTTTGTTGCTCGGGGCTGTGGTGCTCCATCACATTATTGACGTCCATAGGGCAGCGGGATCGGGAGCAGTCTATGAAGGCAGCGCCTGGCTGCTGCAGTGGAGAAGGGACTGTCCGGGGGACAAGAGGAGGTGGTGAAAGCAACGACGCGGCAGCATCAGTGTTGAAGCTGGAGCTTTCAAGTTGCGGGCGTCAATTGCAGGGATGCGGCGGGAGCCTGGACGGAGCTGTATGCGGCTAGACGAAGCTAGCGCCAAGGACAAGCGCAGTGGCTGCGGGCGGAGCGGAGGTTGCAGGCGGGTTGTTTGGCAGGACCTGGGGGCGGAGTGGGAAATTTCGCAGCAGGTGCAGGTGGGGGAGCTTTTTGCAACAAGCAGCGAGACGCGTCGCGGTCTTCTCGCGGGGTTCAGGTAAGCAGGACAAGCTTCTTGCTAGTCTGCGGGAAGGCGCTTCCACGCCCCATGAGAGATGGCCACAGGCTTCGCCCTGCTGCCTTTGCGTCATGATCACGTACTCGCCGTATTCACCTCACCGTAAGTTATGCACCGTATTCGCCGTATTTTACCCTGAGCGTAAATTACGCGTATCGCCTGCTAAAATGCAACACCACGGAAGCCCGCCGCGCACATCACGATACTGGACCGCAGCATGGACGCGTCCAAGAACAAAGGCCTCAAGCCTGGCCGAACCATCTACAAGGTTGACTCTCCTTATACCTCGGTCAAATGGTCAGCTGTTTCCTCACATTGTATTCACCATTGTGCTAACCGTGCCTGCGCGCCAGGCCTCAACTCCAACCCACCAACCACGATGTGATTGTTGACATGCTCGTGCGGTATGCGTAGCTCATCTCTTCAAGTCATGACTCGCCTTGACCATTTCCCTTTTGCTCTTTTCTCGTCTGCTCCGACTCCCCATTCCACCCGCTGTCTCACTCATCTTGCCCGTCTTCTCAATGTTTCTCATCCACTCCATCGTCTCAATGTCTCGCCATCCATTCCGTTCTCACGCCCTCCAGTCTTCTCGCACCCATCGGCCGCCATCGCACCCTTCACGTCACGCCCTCCAAAGGCAAACGCAGCAAGAAACGTAAACGAGCCGAGCGACCCCAGCCAACTCCACCACCACCACCACCGCCAGCACCAGAAATCGCCAGCCACGTCACCGTAGGCATCAACAGTACGACCAGACACCTCGAGCAACTCGCCTTGTCAACCGTCCCTGCGGCTCTGAAATCTGATGCCATCAGCGCAACAGAGACCCCACCAGACAGCAAAAACGATTCAGAACCCCCTGCAACCACGCCGTCCCCTCCCTCCCCCATAACCGCCATCTTCATCCCCGCATCTCCAAACTCCCCCATCCACGCCCATCTCCCCATCCTCTGTGCCACTGCCTCTGCAAAGACCACCACCCCCACCGCCTCCCCAACTCTCCTCGTCCCTCTCAAACCCTCTACCGAAGCCAAACTCGCCACTGCGCTCGGCGTCCCACGACTCGGCGTTGTCGGGCTGCTTGCGGGCGCACCTGGCGCCGACACGCTAGTCCAGTATGTGCGGGACCATGTGGAGCCGGTGGACGTACCGTGGTTGCGGGAGGTGGGCGCGGGAAAGTATCTGGGTGTGAATGTGAGGGCGGAGGGAGGCTAGTGATGAAGGGGTGGAAGGGATGTGAGGGGACTTGAGGGGCTTTAAAAAACAGGTTAGAGGTTGGTAGAAGTGATTGTTCAAGTTTTTTGATAGTTCAAGATGCCGCAGCTTTTATGGAGATTTGTATAGGCTTTTGGTCTTATTGAGCTCCTCATACTTTCCCAATTGTCCATATGCTGCTAAGACAAGCACGCTAGATGCGCTGAATTTCTTCGACCCTCCAAATCTCTAAGACTGCTTACCTTTTCCCCTTCTTCTTCTTGTTCTTGTTCTGTCCCCCACTCGCACTCACTACCTGACCACTCGCCGCCTTCTCCACCTTGTCATCCACCACGCCTCCTTGTGTCAATCCCGCCGCCTTCGCCTTACCCTTCTTCCCTTTCGGCTTGTAGTAAGTTCGGTCCTTCAACGGCAGCCATCTCTCCGGATCGACCTTCTTCCCCTCCTCATAGTTCTTCGGCATCTTCGCCTTCCTCATCCTCTTCTTTTTCTTTTCCTCAGGCTCCTTCGGCGCTGGCCTTTTGTTGCTCGCCGGTTGCGTAGGTACAGGCTTTGATGCCACACCTGCGTTTTCGAGCGCTGCAGCGTCGATACCCGCGATGAGGCGGTTTACTGGTGTAAGAGTATCTAGCTGCGATTCGGTGATCTTGGAGGGATCGGCCGTGGCGTGGGCGGCGATGAAGCCGGCTGTGGCAGCGCGGTCGGAGGGATCCACTTCCAAGAGCGCACTGAAAATATCACCTGCTTGCTCTAGGTGGGCAGGGTTCTGAGACTCGAGCAGCGCGGCGCCGGCAGCCTTCATCAGGGCCATGGGAGGTGTTTTTGTTTTATTGCGCCAATACGAAGCTGCTTTACCGAGCTCAATCCTGGTGGCTGTTGTACGCCCTTGACGAGCATAGAGCGAGGTGGTGATTGCGACCAAACCAGGAGCAAAACGTATATCTTGGTCCACTGGAGAGTTGGACTCTTCTAGCCGCTTTATAAACGCTTCGATGACGGCAATTGCGGCATTTGTGTTGTCCGCGAGGAGGTATAATTGAGCTACCGTCAGGACAAGACCGATGTCGCGTGGTCTCTTTTCCAGTAATGGAATGACCGACTTCAAAGCGTGCTTCTCCTCGGCACCCTTGGCATGGGCCGCAACGTTGACTACAGAGAGAGAGGTTCGGTTTCCAGATGTGGATTCTGATGAGTCGGCAGCCAATAAAGTCTTAGTTGAACGTGCGACGCCAGCATGCTTATTGGAAAGCAACCCCATCACATAAGCGTTTGACCGAATGATAGCCGACTGGTATGTGAACGGTCTGTCGTTGGGTGGTAGCTTGAAGGAGTCGAATTTTCGTGATGCAAGGTACGGATTGCTGGCTTGCCCTGAGTGGGCAAGATCGTTGACGCTGGCGATATATCTTGTAGACAGGTCTGGAATGCTGTAGTATGGCAAGTCAATATCAGCTTCCAAAAACTCCAATAGCTGCACGGAACACCCACTCTTTCACTGAAAGCTCTTCCTGGAGTTTCTCGGCTTCCTCTGTCCGGCCTTGTCTACTCAAAACATAGATTTGTTGCACCACAATTGGCATGACTTCAGACTTCTTCTCGGCTTCCGTCAACTCGTCCGAGGCATTACACAAGTCTTTCGCGCGCTTCAACAACACCTCACTCTGTCCTAATTCGCCCCGAGCGATGCTACCACAAGCAGCATTGTACGCCGTTTCAAACGCCTCCAAGTCCTCCCTACCGGGCGTTTTTCTCTTCACCAGGCTGTCTTGCCCCTGCCACTGTAATTGCGCATCTACAGCCAAGCTGTTGATCTTCAAATCATTGTAGTTGTCCTCGCCCTCAGCGCCCGGGCTTTCCAGCTGCTGGTATAGCTCCGCGGCCTTGGAAAAGTTCTCTGCGCGGTAGGCCGTCTGCGCAAGAACATGCCGTATCCCTCTGCCGTCCGGGCTATCTGCAATTCTTTCCGCTTCTTCCAATCTGCCGCTCTTGTAGAGTGCGTATGCGTACTCGAGGCGCGCCTTTTGCTTCAGCTTGTCCCCAACATTATCAAATGCGTGCAGCGCGTCGTCGAAGCGGTCGAGCTTCAAGAGAGCTACCACTCTAATGTGTTGAGCTTCGAGGTCGGTCTTGGACTTGGATAATGCGTTGTTGGCCGCTTTGAGTATCTCTTCGTGGTCGTCGAGGTGAGTTTGGGCGAGGAGAGAGGAGAGGTTGCCGGCGACTGCGGCGGCCATTGCGGGCGATTTGTGAGATGGAGGGGCAGAGCTACGAACTACCTTGAGGCCATGCGAGGAACGTCTTCTGGGAATCGTGTCGTATCGGCGGAGTATCGCCGGCGGGCTAGGTGCGAATCGCCGTGTGGCTCGTGAGTGTTGGTGGGGGTTGGGGAGTTTGCACGTCTGGCGTTCGCTAAGGAAGTTCAAGGTCAAAGCCAAGGCTTGTTGGTCTCGATAATATGCGAAAACTGTACAGGATTTCCGAGCAGCTTTCGCACCCTCTACTATGCATTGTAACTCTCTAGGTATAAATGCTGTTTTCGGGCATGCGGTTCAGGATACTCGTTGTTTCAATTGGCAAGTGGCATTCAGAGGGACTATTCCCATTGGCAAACTTCTTGTACCTGTTTAGCTTCAGGAGCAATCTTCCAATCATAAGTGAGTGTCCTCACTCTGCTAGAAAAGCTACAAGCGCTATTTGCGCTGCGACCGAAGTATATATCCAACGCAAAATTGAACAGATAACTAGCAGCCTGAGATAGAAAAGAAGGCGCTGCGGGTGTCAGAAGCAAGAAGTCATCAGCCACAGCGGAGCTCGCGCGCCACAAGAGCTGCCAGTTTTGCCGATATCTTTCCGGCGGTCCTCGAAATTCCCGTTACCTTCGTGCTCCGAGACTGGGCAATTCACTGGAATTTGCTCAACACCATATGATTCAACAGCTCTTAAGATGGGCCAGGATCATACCGAACAGGCTTCTGCTGCCTCAATGGACACCAACAACCCCCCAGCTGCTTCCACTGGCGGCGACGATTCCTCGGCGCGGGGCGGGAAGCGCAAGTGGCAGAACCACAGGTTACAGCACGGTAGCAGAGGTGGTAGAGGAGGTAAGAGAAAGGATATTGGTAGAGGAGAGTATTTGTAAGTGTTCCACTCCCTCCTTGTTGCCTTCAACTAATTAATAAAGCGCCTCTCAACCAGACAAACGCGCGCGTAACGAAAGGGAACAAGCCAAACGTCGCAAGCTAGAGGACGAGGGCAAGGAGACCGAATCCGTCCTTCCAAAGGCGTTCTCGCAGGAAGAAATAGCTGCTGAAGATCGGAGGCCAAAGCGCAAGGTCGTGGTTCTCATGGGATATTCTGGTAGTGGATACAAGGGCATGCAAATGTAGGCCCTCTACTCGCAATGGGTTAGCATCATTGTGCTAACAATTTCCAGAAACACCACTGAAAGGACTATTGAAGGTGATCTCTTCACTGCCTTTGTGAAAGCCGGAGCTATATCGAAAGCCAACGCCGACGACCCCAAGAAATCCGCCCTCGTTCGATGCGCCCGAACCGATAAGGGTGTACACGCTGCTGGGAATGTTATCTCTCTCAAGCTCATTGTCGAGGACGAGGATATAGTCCAGAAGATCAACAGTCATCTCTCCCCGCAGATCCGGGTCTGGGGCATCGAGCGGACGACGGGCAGCTTTAGTGCCTATCAGGCTTGCGATTCTCGTTGGTACGAGTATCTTTTGCCGACATACTGTCTCGTTCCACCCCATCCCAATAGCTTCCTCGGAAAGAAGCTTGTGGAACTGGCAGACGAGGTGGGCGATCGTGAGGGATACGAGGACAGACAAAAGGAGGCTGCAGGGTTCTGGGACGAAGTCGACAGAACTCAGATCAAGCCAGCGCTTGCCGAACTGGACCCCCGTATCAGGGAACTGGTGGAGAAGGCACTGTATGAAACGGAGACCGACCCAGAAGCACCCAACGAACAGGCGAACGGAGCAGTCGCTGAGAACGCTGCTGATCTCTCTAAGCCTGTGCGCGTGACGGAGCCAAAGGAGGCTGCGTCAGCATCGATCACCGGGGAAGAGAAATCAGAGGAGGCTGCGATAATTATTCAAGCTCCACCGGCTGTGGCTGATCCTACTGCGGACGAGATCCAACCTGTCGCAGATTCGGCAGAAGTAATAGACCAGTCAAGGAATATCCGTGTGGAGGACATTCCCGCGGAGACCGAAAAGCAGGATTCCTCGAAACTCTCCCTGGAAGATAAGAGAGCTCTCGACACCGCCATCAAACAGATCAAGCAAATCTATCTCGACGCTAAGAAAGCCTACCGCGCTCCTCGCGCCCGTCTCGACCGCTTGCAGGACGCGCTCAATAAGTATGTCGGCACTCGCAACTACCACAACTACACTGTCAGCAAGAAGTTCACCGATCCCTCCGCCAAACGCCACATCAAGTCCTTCAAGATGGCCGAAGACCCCATCGTCATAAACGATACGGAATGGATCAGCCTGAAGGTGCATGGCCAGAGCTTCATGATGCACCAGATCAGGAAGATGGTTGGCATGGCAGCCTTGGTAGTGCGCTGCGGATGCCCTACCGAGAGGATCGTCGAAACGTTTGGTAACGTGAGCTTGGGTGTTCCGAAGGCGCCCGGTCTTGGACTGCTGCTCGAGCGCCCGGTGTTTGACAGCTACAACGAGAAGGCGGCGAGCAAGTTCGAAAAGGAGCCCATCGAGTTCACCAAGTTCGAGAAAGAGATGGAGGAATTCAAGCAGAGGGAAATCTACGAGCGCATCTTCCGCGAGGAGGAACGGGATCACCAGTATGTTTGAAGCACTTTACGCCAGGCTGCGCAACTCGGACACTAACTCTGTCATTAGGTTCAACGCGTTCTTCTCCCACATCGATGGCTACAAGGAACATTTCTTCCTTTACCTGACCTCCAAGGGCATCAAGGCTGCGATGGAGCCGAAGGAGAAGGGCATGGGGAAGGCAATGGAGTATGGCTCCGACTCCGATGGTGAGGCTGGTGACGGATAGAAGGATCAAGATTCTTGAATTCACAGAAGATGTGGCTAGCCATGGGTAGCTGGCTTGGAAGTGCGAGAAGGGCTACCTACCCAACGGGATCTCTGAGCGGGATTTGATGTGGAGTCCACATCTGAAATTACCATCCCAATGGCATTGCGCCATGATAGGCGACTGCAAAACGCTACGAACAGGCGACTACAGAAAGCGTTCCATGCATCACATGTCAAAGATGATTCCTCGTTCTTCCCGGGTGCAGTTTCTTAGCCAAAGTCGTTTCGGTCTGTCCGCCAACAGTCCGAGACAGCCCCGGAGCGCAAAAGAGACCCACTCCAAGGATTTCCCTCGGTCAGCGATGATCACCGCTTTGACAATCAAAAAGGCAAAAAATACTGCCAGCGAGGTTCGAACTCGCGACCGTTCGCGTCCACATGAGATGTGAGGCGAAAATCATACCACTAGACCATAGCAGCGATGCTATTGGCTACTATTAATAGCAACCATGTGAACGTTTCTGCTTGCTCATTATATAAGCAGATACTTTTTCACAACAAAGTAAGACTTAGACGTCAGACCAAAGTCTCGCTGATAACCAAAATCAGAGCCGGATGTTGTATGCTGCAACGTTTCAGTACTGGCGCAAGCTGTTTTCATACCACAAGCCGTGAGACACGCAAGTAACATCATCTTCGGCGGACGGCACAGGGTATTCCTCGGGCGTTGAAATGGCGAAGCAATCAAAGCAGCAACTTGAGCTTGCCAATTTTCGAGACATGAAAGTGAAGCTTACATAAATATCTTGTAGAGCATATTTGCAGAGTCTGAGAATAGAGGCTGGTCCAAAAGTAACATGAACTGCCAGTACTGATAACACGTTATGCAACTTTCAAGCTTCGTTGAGAGGTTCAACGGAGAGTACAATCAAGGGAAACCCCCAGTCTCTCTCACAACGCATTGCCACTATAATTTAGATTCTGACATATCAGGGGAATTTGATTGTTGAAGCTGATAAATCGATTCCGTAACGAATGCAATCTCAGATAATTCCGATCGTTATGACTTCGCCAAACTGGTCAAATACATCGGAGAAACTTCCTTGGCCCTCCATTCCGATCCTATTATAACGGTTTTGGAAGGATTCGACAGATTGTAGGACGAGGATCCCTGAACGTTTTCCGTACCTTGATGATTCGAGTTTGAGCCTACGAGTATGCAAGGCATCAAGCTGTCGTGTGGGATTTGCTCCGGGCCGTCTTCAACCAGATTTTAATCCGGGACGGACCTGAATGCTTGGTAGTGTCCATGGCCCGTCGCCACCGAAAGCTTGAAATCTTGATCATTTTCTGAAATTTAGCGGTAAATTATCCCTAGCAGTGACTCCTTCTACCATGATGCATCCGCTCTCGACGATTCCGAAGTCGAAATCATTGCTAGTCGTACCATTTGTACAATCGAATTGGAACTTGAGCCGGCGATCTTCACTGAAGCCATGGAAGTTGGGGCCGACGACCGATTGCATATATCTTCTGGTTGGCTGGGATCCGTGAATGCGCGCCGGCGTTTGGATGGAATCTGAAGCTCGCACATGAGAACAGGGCCATGATTTGTGGATGCCACAGAATCGGAGATCCGGACAAAAGCGTAGTTTGCGGGGGACCTCCACGGCTGCAATGCGGTACGCCAAGGCTGAACTTAATGCGAGACCTTCTCTCGCTGAGATCTGGATAACAGTGTAGTCTTTTGAGTCGGTCCTACAGTCTTCATGTAGGCATACTAATGACGATGAATGCCATGCCCGGGGGCTATTCAAAGACCCTCAGATCTAAGTCTTCCGGTTCAAAGGGTAGATTTTGTTTCAGTACAATGGTGAATAAGACTTCGGCGACAATGCATCAGCATGTGCGTGGGCGAGGAGAACCCAATAGTCATCATCCTCAAGACCAAAACATCAACGACAGCACCAATGACAAAACGCCTTTTGACGCCGCTCCCAAGGTATCAATCCCGTCTGTCCCATCTAGTCTGCCGTTCCAGAACGCCAGTTCTATCATCACGGGCTTCAAGGCCTTCGAAAGGCATCTTAGACGCGCCTCTTCAACTGGCAGGCCTCGCAGTTCTGGCACTCAAAGGAGGTGATGTTGCTGCCCCAGTTGACATCCTCGTACCATCTCAGGTTGTTGACGCCAGGGGGTTCGATGAAGAGGTCGCCCTCCTGTGTGCAGCTGTTGGCGGAGCTGATTTGAAATGTCAGTGTGATTCGGGGTGAATGGATCGTTGGTAGGGCTTACGTAGTAATACGGCAGTAACCACCGTTGCCGGGAGAGAATGAGCCGACATTGTGGTAGCTGGACAAGGCGTTAGCATATACTACTGTCATGTGGTTGATCCGTTCGGCTTACAAAGGCGCGTCGAGAGTGGTGCACTGGTCGAAGTCGACGACCTTCATGCCACAAGTGCCGTAAAACTCCTCGCCAGTGCAGACGAAGATCCTGTCGGCTTCAGTCGCATTGCTGGCGAGTCTCTGCTGGATCTCGACACGGGTGATGGGCTGGAAGCCATCGGGAAGGCCAACGTCAACGTTGACTGTGGGGAAAGCGGAGACAGCGGACAAGAAGGAAAGGCCGGAAAGGGCGGCGGCAGCGAAGGACTTCATGATTAACGACAGGTGGATTGAAGGATTGGAATAAAGAGAGGATTAGAACGATAGATTAAGATAGAGACAGACGGTGTTCCGTTGGAAGTGTTTGTTGGATGAGAAGATCAAAGTGTTGTTGCAGCAGACGTCCCCGGAAGTCCCTCCTTCCCACAGGTTTATAAGTACTCCATCCAGCCGTCACAAGTCCAACCGAGCCATCAGGCAAGACCCTCCTTTCGGGCGCTAAGCTACTCCACACTGCGGCCACGGCAGAGACAGACGAAGCCCAGCGCAGCGCTGACAGCACGTCGTGACAGCAACCGACCCTGTTCCGACGGCCGCTTGCACCAGCTTCAGGCTCCGACAGCCCTACATTTCAGTGACGCGGATCCGGCTTTTCTCCTCTCATGCCTCAGCCGCCCTGCACGACCCGCTTGGACGCCGGGAAGAAACAAGCAGCAGGAAGAGGGCCGAGCCAGCGGCGAGGACGTTGCGGATTTGCACGGTCTGTCTTCATGAGGACTTGAGGGTAAGGCCACCTGAGAGGCCTTGAATTTCAGGAGAGTCGATCATGTCATGTCATAGTGGCGACGCGGAGCCAGGCACAGCAAGCCACTGAAGATCGTGTCTTGGACTGCTCGAAGCGAGCAAAGGTATATGTCTCGGCGTGGGAGAAGTTCGTTGCGAGGGCAAAGGGGCAGAAAGTGGGTTCAGTGTCTCTACAAAGTAGAGATGGACGTTCAAGGTGTCGTTAGGTGGTCTTGCGCTATGATCAGGAAGCTAAGCCACTTTGGGATAGTTAGCTGGGTTCGGCTTGCCTCAACGTCCTTGAAACACGCACGCCTGGTCTACAAGTACCTACTACCTCGGACACGTACATAACATGAGTTGTTCGGAACGCCGCCCAACACATGGACTACCAATGACCATGAGCAGAAGAGACCTCCAAGGAGATATTCGGACCATAGGTAGCTTCTCCTTTCCGAGACTGGAGTGACCTGCGACGAAACCCGTACCAAGAACGCCAGACACCAGAGTCCATAGCAACGCCCTCAAACCCAAGCCACAACGATGCAGTTTCCGAAGAACAAATTCCTCGCAAGTCAAGACGCCTCCATGTACCACAACGTCATCTCACGCCATCAGCCATGGGGATAGTTGACCTCAGCGAACTTGTCTACCCCCCTCATGACCTCCCTCACAATCTCCATACTCTCTGCGCGATTGCTTGCCTCAAAGTCATACCTCTTCGTCTCCGTTTCCTTGAACACAATTACCCTGAACGTCTTCGGATGCTTGCTACTTACCTTGGCACCTACCACACTGCTGAAATGAAACGTCGCGGTCTTGCCTGTGCTTGGCGCTTTGCTTTTCCCGCCTCCACCTGCAGCAATTGTTGTGTCCGCGGGCATAATATGCATGTACTCGCCGTCCAAGGCCAGAATGCGGGTTGAGGAGGGAGTAAACGACATAGGTTGTTTGCGCGTCACGATGTAACGCTTATATGAGGCGTTGGTCGTAGTCAGAGACAGGAGTGCATCTTGCTTGGCGGCCAATTGCTGCAACAGTCCAGTGCTAGCAGCAGCATGCTTCCCCTTCTTCTTCGGGGTCCCCCCTGTGCTGATGAGGAGAGGCGCATTGGGCGAAGAGCTACCGGGAGAGCCAGAAAGACCAATAGCTCCATCTCCGACGAATCGGCGCCGCGTGAGATTGAGGTCTGTGTGTGCTCCGAGGGCTTCGACTGTGCGGTCGGCAGGGGCCACTGTAGAAGTACCGCTTACTTTTAGGTTGTACAGCGCCTTGTCGACCTGGAGATCGCGACAGACGCGCTCAAATACTTCGGCAAGATAGGTATCCGTCGTGACTTCAAGGCGAGACGTGCGTGACATGCCGTCGTCGGAGATGAAACGGATAGTCAGCGTTCTTGGAGCACCTGTTCGAGGCGTTGAATGGGATACAGTCACAGTCGGAGCGTCGAGTAGATTCGTACTATCTTTACGAATAGCACTTGGCGCGAATGATGGTCCGGTAATTGGATTCTCGAAACGACCAAGAGTTGCTGAAGGAATTGGCTGAAGATGCTGGAATGAGGCATTGGAGGAGTTCTGCGTGGGTATTTTCTGCAAGTCACTCGAGCCCCCACTTTGAGTATCCACAGCGTCCTTGCTGTACTGCGGTGTGGATTTTTCGTTTTCTGAGAACTCCGCTGGCGATGCTTCGACGAGAGCAAACTCGTCCCAAGGCCTGTCCCTCGCTCTAGGTCTTTGGGGTTTGTTGTTGGTTGAAGTGAATTGAGTGATTGGTTGGGTACGGCCAAACGCAGGGAACTCGTAATCAACTTCATCGTCCTCCCAGATACGCAATACCCATTTGTTGACATTTTTCTTCTCATCCGGAATTGGCGGCTCGAGACCTTCTTCACAATAGCGCCAGAGGGCAAGGCCAACCGCTTCGGCTACGGTCACAGTCCTGCCTTCGTCTGCTGATCGCCTCAGTAACACTTCAAACGCCTTGTTCGGCTTGTTCGAGAATGGCGCATATATTTTGAGATATAGCGGGTTTGGATCGCCTTTGCCAGATAAGGTTGCGAAGCGTTGGAAAGGGTCCGCTGGCTTTTTGTCCTTTGCTTTCAAGGCCTGCGTCAACGCGCTCACTGGTTGGACCATGCTGATTGGTCGGGGCGGTGGTAGAGAGGGTAGAGCCGCAGCACCTTGCCTCATTCGCTTGCTCGGCGAATTGCCTTGAGGTACAGCAAGTGAAGGTATGCTTGCCATAGGTTTGGTCGGCGGCGTTGAGTCCAGAGGATCGGCACTCTCAGCAAGCAAAGAATTAGAACCCGCCGAGCCACCAAAGTCGGAATCCAGATCGCTGTCATCGAGGCCAGCATCTGGATCTGCGTCGTCATCTTGGACGTTCTCTCCTTCGACCTCTTGTATCCGTTCGGAAAGTAGGTTGCTGGCCTGAACGGCCCTACGCGGGTTGACCTGTTTCCGTTTGAACACCGAAGGGTCAAGCTCGTTTTCAGAAGACATCTCGCTGCTCGTAACAGTATCTCTCCTAGGCCTCTCTTGAACAGTCTCAAGCCCATCCGCTGAGTTCCTTCGTAATCGCCCACTATCCGGCGGTCTGGAAGGAGATGTTACCATGATCAACTCGGGCGCGTCCGCGAACTTCGTGGTCTGCGTCGGCGACGATCCAGCTCTCATCCTTACTGGCATTTTTGTGAATTTTATCTGTTGAGCAGCCCTGCATACGCGTCAGCAATATGGCAGCCTCGCTGTGGAGCGTGAGAAGGCACCTTTGGCCTTCGCCGTCATCGTCGCTGTCGTCGCTCAGGTCACTGCTGTCTTCCTCCTCAAGCTGTTCCTTTCTGCGCCTCCTCTTGGAATTCAGGACTGGTCCTACGGTATCGTTACTGCCGCCTCCTCCTGTTACCATGCCTCCCTCTTCTTCGTCATCGCCGTATCCTGGCACGCTGAGCCCAGCTGAGCGTGGCGCTTGAAAATAATCTGACGCAATCGCAGTCGGTATCGGCGGAGAGTAGGTGCGCTTTATCTCGGCGGCGCTCGGGACCCATCCTGCTGCGCGGAACGCTGGGTTGTTAAGGACGGAGGTGTTCACATTGATCAGCCGTTCGCCGACTCCGTCTTTGATGCTGGACAGGTAGGCGGTGCGGAGTTGGTAAAGAACGAAACTACACAATATAGGTCAGCGCATAGGTTAAGCTAGAAGCTTTGCGCCCAAGTGATGTTCGAGCCCGAGGGCGCTGGGTGTTGTTGACCTACTCTTGGTTCTGGAGAAGCGACATGATGGGGGTGATGGGCCGTGGCGCAAGTATTTCAAAGGATTGTCATAGCAGTTGGTAGGAAGTGGAGTATCAGACCGGCTGAGGAACGTGAGACATGGTGCACTGTGAGTAGTATGAAGTTGTGATGTCGAGGTTGAGGGCTGGCGGAATGGTGTTGCGGGGAGCACCGTTGCGGCTTAATCCCGCAGATCATGACGGGTCTCCCGTCCCGTCCTTCCCGTCGCTGCTCCTGCAAACCTTCGAGTACCACGACAACATCAACCTAAACCTGAAGCCTGCATAAAGCCACCATGGACCTCGTAGGATATTCCGACTCCGAAGACTCCGACACTGAAACACCTCTGGTGCCTAAGCCAGCTCCCAAGCCGGCGTCCTCGTCCGCCAAACCCGCTTTCGAGAAAGTCGTCGACCGCTCAAATCCTCGCAAAATCCGCGTCAACCTTCCCTCGATCGATTCCAACGGTCCGACACAAGATGAAATTGCTGGAGATGCGCCGCCGGCTAAAAAGGCGCGTGTTGGTGGCGGCGCGTTCAGTGGCTTCAATTCATTCCTGCCCGCGCCCAAGAAAACCGGTCCAGCAGCTGGAGGGAGGAAAGGTTTGGGCAGTGGTGTAAACTTGAAGACTGGTGCTGCTCCAGCATTCTCAAGAGAGCCTATGCCTGAGCCGGAAATCAGCGAAGACGGTCCAAATGTATTGCCTGAGGAGTCTGTGCCTGTTCCAGAGACAGAACCGACGAAGCCGCTGGAGGAGAGAACACAAGAGAACAAGCCGAAATCTAACCCATTGATGTTCAAACCTCTGTCTGTGCAGAACAACGCAAGAAAAAAGAGGAAAGTGGCAACAGCGGCAGCAAGTAACACAGCTGAAACAACACAGACGTCGGCATCGTCACAGCAGTCTCAGTCAGCACCAGCAGCAAAGCCAAAGAAGCCTAAGGTCTCGCTGTTCTCAATAGAGCAAGAGGAAAGTACGCCTCTACCGAACACATCTAGCGGAGAATATCAGCCCATGCTTTACAAGACAGAGCAAGTTAATTCCTCTACGGATGGGCCGACAGACGACGTACACAGTGTTTCACATACACTAGCAGCTCCAGTTACGGATGCTTCCTCTTCACACAGTTTGGATGCAGTAGTCGCTGATCTCAAGCTCACGGAGTCAGAAAGACGCCAGCTCTTTGGCCGCCAACGCGGCAAGAATGGTCTACCTGACCTTTCAGCAATCAATGTTGTCAATTTCAACACCGATCACGAGTACCAGGCTAACGAAGAGCTACGTGCTGCTGGGGAGACAATTCAGCACAACCCTGTCAAGGGCATTGCGCCAGGAAAACACAGCTTGAAGCAACTGGTCAGCGCGGCTACCACAAACAAGGATGCTTTGGAGGAGAGTTTTGCGGCCGGAAGGAGGAACAAGAAGGAGGCAGGAAGCCGCTACGGGTGGTAACATGTTGCAAGAACAATTTGCTCCGGTCAGGCCCTTAGAACAAGTTACAGGATTACTGGTAGCCATGGTTGTGGACGTTATCAGCAAACTTCTGTGAGAAAAACATGCGGTATCGTCCCTAGAAGCCTCTAGCTACTCCTGAGAGGTGTTAAGTGTTGCATACGTAAGTGAAACACGCGACAGCCGTTCCGAGCTGCGGTCATCGAGATGAAGTCCGATTTACTTCACTGCAGCAGAAGTCATTGCCATCTCCTCGAGTAGCATGTCTCCTTGGGGTTGATCAAATAACCAACGCTTATGATAAGCCCTCGGTGCCCTGTTTCTCCGACCGCTAGTCAGCCCACCGTACATGTAGCATCGCAACGCAATCTGCCTCCATAAGCTGAACAACAACTTCTCCACCTGCATCCGCGTCACTGGTCCGACACAACTACATGGAACATCGCTTGGCGAACACTGCCGTCAATTCACAGGAGCCGGAAGGGGTCGGCGGTTTCCATACTACAATGCATCCTTCAACGGCGGAGCCTCTCGTTGGGCCTCCGATGTCCTACCAGTGGTATGAGCGTTATAGCGTGGGGGAAAAATTGACCCGTTCTATGATGTGCAAAGGGCTACAGACGAGCGCAGAGCGGCTTCATGATGTCAAGAACGCACTCCAACATGCTCTGGCAGCACACAATGTGCTACACGGAGTCTCGTACTCCGATCCCAGAGTGAAGAAGATTAAAAGATCAGCATGCGAAGAAGTCGTACGCATGTTCCCGCGGCTTTTTGAGCGTGCACCAAAGAAATGGATCGAGAAAACCATGAACTGTCTCGCCCTGGCTCTTAAGGACCATGCCGGTAAGAGAGGGGGGCATAAAAAGAGGAGTCTATCAAGATCTCTCAGTAGCGAGGGCAATATCAGGGGCAGCATGATGTCAAGGATGACGGATGATTCAGACGACTCGGAGATCTTCATCAAAAACGAAAGTGGTGACTATGAGCGCTCTCTCACAACGCCTCACCTTCCCTCGGTATCTACGAAATCGGCTGCTCTTATTCCAAACTCGCATGGGCACATGCATTCAACAGCTCCCGACGGCCGTACGCCACGTTCTGGCCGCGCTGCTCCGCCGCAGGACCGCGAAGAGCTTGAAGGCTCGCATGAGCCACCACCAAGGGCCTGCGAGGGAGCTGGAAGCTACCGAGAGCTGCCACCAACGGACGCTGCGACGGGTACTGGGCCTGGTCCATCGTCGCCATTCCCTCATCAGCCTACGGCTCCGCGACGACTGAGGCTCAGGCACTGCACCATCTTCGCCAGCCCACAGGTCTCTTGCGACGACGAAGAGAAGCGCTATCTTTGGTGTCGAGCTAATCAAAAGGCCTGGAATGGAAGAAAGCGGACTCGTATCTGTCGGAGCTTCGCGGCGTTCAAAGAGGCGCTGGCTGAATACACGGGCTTTGATGTAGAGACTGGAGAGGTACTCTACTCTGGCGTACCGGTACGCGACGACGTCGAATTCAGGGCAGCGTTGCGTGAGGCGACGAGCTTGGGCCAGGTGCGGATTTGCTTTCAGACAAGGTGAGTCAATTGTCAAGGAACAAAGCAGCGCTTGCTCGACGTGCAGATCATGCCACATTGCATAACAATAGCAAATGGCGAACAATACATGCTCGTTGGTCGCGTTTGCAAGGCGAGTCATGCTGACAATAAAGCAGGTGATATTGCCCCATGAGGGAGGAAGCTAAGGAATCATTGGTCTCTTGAAAGAAATCCCCATTCGCTGCTGGCACTCATTCATCCAGTGCGATCCTCCGCGCACTCTGACTGGCGGGTGTGATGGCTGAAGCAGTCACGCGTGCTAGTTAGTGGGTCTTTCCAGGTTAATAGAGGGAGTTGCTTCAATCAATGCCGGTATTGTCCTGTTTGCACCCAACACTGTCACTGGGCCGTGGTCAAATTAGTGACCGTGACAAGATTGTAGCATGAAATCTCTAATCTCTTTCATCATCTTCGAAACACATAGAGCAGTTGAGATTACTCGAGCTAATCGTCGAGCAACACTGATGCTTCATTGTACGCACACGACACTACTGTAGCCTCGCTACCTCTATTCGCGTGCCTGCAGGGTGCTGCCCGGCTATTATCGTTATTGTTCCAATTACTTTGTATGTCTGACAACTCGTCTGCAATCAAGCATATAATTGGACCTCGACTTGACAACTACCAGGATCATCCACATCAGCACATTCCCTCTTACCGTCGAAATGAACCAAGAAATCAATTCGAGTAACGGGAACGCAATGGCACAGAACCCAAGTGCGGATAGGGCTTCGGTAAGTTCAGAGTCATCAGACATCTCCCTCATTCTCCACACACCTAAGACTAAGATGAGAAAGAAGACTATCATGGAAAAGTGGAGAGAGCAACGAGTAGCCGAGGAACGTATCCTCGTATTCTGTCACCACTCCGCCCACAAAGTCTTCCGTATCCTACCCCCCGAGCTCGGCACCAAAGACAACTCCGTGTCTACGATGCTCAAGACTGTACTCGTCACGATCCTCGAAAACTACCCCAGCCTCCGTTGCTCGGTTAAAGCCATACCGTCGGGTTTGCAACTCAAAATCGAGATATTCCAGGAGGATCTGTTCAGCGAGGTGGAGAAAGCAGAGTACGCGCGCATGCCAAACGCAAAGGTCAGCATCGCCAGCTTCAGCTTGCCGACCTCTGTCGTTGTCAAGAGGGCTATTGGGGGCTACGGCAAGGTGTACATCTTGTCTTCGCCGAACGATGGGACGATGATGGGCACGCGCTCTCAGCAGACGGCTGGGCTGGTCAAGGACTAAAGCTAGCCGGGCTACTCTGGCTGGTTGAGGAAACATGGCGGGATAAGGTAACTGCTTGGGTAGATCTGGTGTAAGATGGGTATTTGATGAATCAGAAAACTTCTACAAAACTTTGTTTGTTCGTGTGATGAGCGTGATGTGACCAACTTTGACATTAACAGGGAGATATGCATAGAAAGGGATAAGTTGTCCGTGGAGAATTGCAAGAAAAAGTTGTGTGACTGGGCAATAATGATGGCAATAATTGATGTGTAAGAAACGACCCAGTGTGTCATGCTCAAGGTGTTTGGTGGCTCCTACTGTAAGGTTTCGGCGCGGTAGCGCGGACTTCTGCGAAGTTATCAGAATGCCGGCGTAGATTTAGGAACACCGGAGATTCAGCTCAAGCACCGCCGCACGCTTGCGGGAGTCGCACGCATCACCTCCCTTCCACTCGATCAGAGCTCTCTGCCTCCATCGCCTGCCATGGTTTGGAAACTTTGGCTTGATGTCTGACCTCCGCTCACCAGAACAGCCATGTCCGGTGCTACTGAATACCTAACTCAACTTCATCCAAGATGTGGTGGGAAAAAACGCCTTCAGCGCTCCGCCCTCAGCGCTCCGCCCTCAGCGCTCCGCCCTGCCCGGTATT
The DNA here is from genome assembly GCA_010015785.1 of Saccharata proteae CBS 121410. Lineage (NCBI taxonomy): Eukaryota > Fungi > Ascomycota > Dothideomycetes > Botryosphaeriales > Saccharataceae > Saccharata > Saccharata proteae. The sequence goes on from ML978724.1 coordinate 493,278, forward strand.
GGCCAAAGCCTCCACCACAATAACGTTACCACCAAAAGCAACGAGGGTCGTCTCACTTGTGCTGCATAGCCATCTTGACCCTGCGTCCTGCTGGTGATGCAAGCGCTGCGCGATCAGGTGCAGCATAAGCAGGTTCTCATTCGATGAATGGCATCAGTCAGCGAAATCCTACGACCATTGGCATCTATCGCAGGGTGTTACATTAAGCGATCGAACAGCTATAGGCTACGTGCCTACTTGTAAATCGGTGCCTTGCAGATAGTGTGGTCGAGGTCTGCCTAGAAACAACGACAAGCAGCACACTCCCGTCCAATCCCTTCATCTCACTCTCATCAAGCAGCGATCCAAGTCATGCACCTCGGTTTTGCTACCAAGCGGCCTCTCCAAACGGTTTTCGTTTGCCTTGTTTAAGCGCGCTCTCTACAGCATAGCTTCGTCGCTTTTCGCTACAAACGTAGCTATCTCCTGATATGCAGCGTTGGACCCCACAGCTCATCAGCCCCCGTCAGCAGCACGCGGCTCAGCCTTCTGCGTGCTGCATTTAGAACAGCGGAAGCATGCAGCGTTCACATACTTCTAGCTTGCATCGCTGCGTTATTGTGTGAGGGTCAAAGAAGAGCACCAGATCTTTCATCACAATATCATGCCGCCCCTTATGACATCTCCACTAGTCCGCAAGGCTGATGAGCTCACTTCGCCCACCCAAGAAGAGCCAGAGGAGGCGTTGAAGAAACAGAAACAGCAACGTCTCGACGCTCGCACAAAAATGGACATAGTCAAGGGCGAGTCCAGAGTCATTTTCAACAAGATCATCGAAGGTCGGTTTCGTGATGGTAACGGCTATGAGGAGGTCGGCGTCTTATTCGTTTCGTGGAAAGACGACGACATGACTGTCAACGAAGAGGTACTCCCGTCAAAGTCTCGGAGTGTGAAGTTTACGTTTCTAACCGGGTCTGCAGGTTGACCGTCTTGAGGGGATCTTCCGCCATAAGTTCAGATTCCACACAGAGATCTTCCACATCCCATCTCTGTGCCCTGAAACAACACTTCACAGCAAGATTTCAGACTGGGCGCGTCGCTTCGACAGCCCTAATAAGATGAGTATCATTTATTACGGTGGCCATGGGGGCTACATGAATGAAGCCGAACACACACTCAAGCTTTCTGCGTACGTCCCGCTTTACCCCTATATTCCGTGTTTCATGTGGGCTAAATCACGCGAAGGAGAAGCAAGCCCTTTTATCGTGGGAATCCCTCTGCCATGTTCCACGATGCCGTTCACGCGTTGAAGCTGGCTGACACAGATCTCTTCCTCATCATCGATTGCTGTTACGCGGGCCGAGCTTTTGCAGAGAAGGAAATTGGCAGACGAAAGTATGAGCTTCTTGCAGCATCCTCACCCGGTGCTACGACCGCTGTTCCGGGACACGACGATTCTTTCACCAAAATACTCTGCGACCAGCTGGAAAATCTGCTAGAGACCCACAAGAAGGGATTTTCGACGTCTCAGTTATACAGAAAGATCTACTTCGCGCAGAAAATGGGCTCGAAATCCTTCTTGTTCGACCAAGCCATCAATGACTATGGTAGAATATGGCTGAAACCACACGGCCCTGATCCAACCTCCACTAATCCAACCTCCACTGATCCAACCTCCACTGATCCAACCTCCACTGATCCTCAGCCCCAAGGCGCATCGTTCACCACGTCGAATCCTCCCCGCCAGGCCTCTGCCGCCAAGAACAAAAAATCAAAGGAGGTCACAATCAATCTCCGCCTTACCTTGTCGGAGATACCGGACCACCTTACAATGAACCAAATCGCCACGTCGATGCAGTACTTACCTCACGTACGCGACATACACTTTGAGTCGCTTCGTGCTCCTGACGAGGAACTCGGGGAGTTCATGAACGGTCTACGTCGAGCTCACAGATTGAAGCCTCTTGCCAAACGAGTACGTCAAAAGCGAGAGGCCGCCAGACGCGAACAAAACGGTGTTGCGCCACCTTTGGTGGAGCGCGAGTCTTCTCCAGAAAGTACAAAGCTACCCGATTGGAGTGGAGCCGAGGCTGTATATGAGGATGGCGGAACGGAAATTGTGAAGGGCCCCTGTCTCAATCGCAGAGCTTCTTCGACGATGAATGGTCAGAACCGAGCTTTGACTTGGCACGGGTAGAGAGGCATTGTCCTGTTTCCGTTTAAGCAGCGCAACTGGTTTTTTTTTTTCTTTCTTTTTTCGTTCGAATACCCCTAATTCCATGTTCTTTCATCAGTCTTTGTGTCATTTAGATGTTCCTTTTGTTCTATCTTGATGTTCTTGACTTGTTTTGACACTCGTAATTCAACCTTTTGCCAATTGATCATCTTGGAGAAGGCGCGATGACCCGTATCACGAAAGGACGAGGTGTTCGATACGTTGAGAGGCTCATTGCTTGTTTTCAGTTCAAGTCCATCTCCTTACCCTAATGGCAAATTGTCGACAAACAGAATAGAGGAGTTATGACATCACTGGCAGTTCGGTAAACAGATCATTGGAGAAACATTCACGGAATTTCGATGCCTCCCATGGCTGCGCTGTATGACAGGCTGAGACTATCTTGTCAGCTGGGAGGTCTGCAGCCGACGATCACGGCGCATTCACATGGATACCGTCTCACATCCTTCAGCCGAGACTTCGTATCGCCTGGATTATGGCCGGCTTTCCTGAGTACCCGTATCGACCTATTCGCGCCCACAAGCTGAAGAAGGTGGCTTGCGGAGCTGAAGATAGAGGCGCATGCGGACGTCGTGCACTCTTGTTGGCCGGTCGCAATGAATGCGGCTTGATCCAACTGAGTGCTGCGCCTTATCAAACGCGGACAGGGATTGTGCTTACCAGGCAATCCAGGCCCAAGAGCTGCCTGTTTGCCTGAGGAATATGTTGTCAACAGCCTTGCAGAGCCTCATGGGAAGCAGAGATAAAAGCTCATGAGAGGCGTAGGCAAAGCGGGGCGTAGGTCTTCATCACACCAGGCTGCGTTTTGCCAAACATCATTTGCTACCAATCATCGACCTCATCCTGAACTCTTCGGAAACAATGCAGACAAATCAGGAGGTACCGGTGAGGCATTGCTTATCGGCTAAAAACAGGAGGCTAACACGAGACACCTTATAGGACCTCGATGCGGAGATCCTTGAGCAGCTTGAACGCAAGCCAACGCCGCCCGAAACAAGGTCGGAGCAAAGATTTCCGAAGAAGGTTATGCAGGTGAGATTGGAACTTGTGAATGATATGATGGTGCTGACAGTCAACAGACTCGTGTCGAGTTCGGCGACAATGATCGAGTGCAGTTCAACTCCGGCAGTGATGGCTCTTCCAAAAAGTGGAATGGCCCTTGGAAAGTCACTGCAGTGGATCGAGATACTTTCAAGTATAATTTGCAGTGGGCAGGAGCAGGGACTGCTCCAAACGGCAAGAGCTCAATGCAGGACATTCCTCAAGGAAAGCTGGAAGCCTACGAGGGATAGCATAGCTATAGCGTGGCTGCAGAAAACACGATTTCAATTCCTCTACCCTCATTGGAAAAGAACTCTGAAAGACAGGGGTTTGATATGTCATGGATGTGCATGGTTCTGTCCTTTTAGTGGTGGCTGTGGCAAGGCTGATGTTGCACTACTATTACACAAGGTAACGTCGGGGCGGGAAAAGTATGGGGTTGCGCACAAGACACACAGAAATCTGCCTTGCCAGGCGCTTCGCTGAATATGCCCCCGCTTCCCGATCCCGATGGATGTCACCAGCTCGCCTGACTTGGGGCGGGACAGCCTCGAATCCTGATAAGCATGCATGGACATTCCGGTTTCTGTTGGTGGTCTGTAATACGGAATATATTCGTTCAAAACGAGGGAGGCCGCCAGAACATTCCAGCAGAGTTCCTCGGAGATTCTCTTATCAGCTCTGTGTGATTCCAATTCAATTTTACGAACCATGTCCACCGTTGATGGTGTTGTCGACTCGCAGGGTTCCCCACCTTCGTTATCATGGATTCCTACATCACCGGGTAGCTCTGAGAGCACCACTTTCGAACAAAATGCACAATATCCAGAGAAGCAATGCGATTATTCACGTAATTGCGACTCTGGAGCCACATTGGTTGACCAATCACCTCGAGACTTGGAAAGTTCGTTCATTGATCATAAACTATTGGTAGACAGTTATTGACATATTGAAGGTGGGATCGCAAATCCGAATGGACGCAGTTTTTTGAAAAGACTTACTGGGGCGTTGACCGGTGCGAGTAATGAAGAAAAGCAAGTTGTGCAGCTCGATGCTCAAAGCAGTAAGTTCTCGGGCAGCTAGCCATGTAGAGACTTCTCGCTCACAGATAAAAGTTGATTACCACCCAAGTATGCTTCTGGCTGCACTGGATAAATTGATCCTGCTGACAGTTCCCAAGTTGGATATCCTAGACTTGCAGCATGGATCAACAGTGATGAGAATTTTCTCGTAGCCCGGTCAGTCCTGATCAAGATCCGAACCTGAAGACCATGGTGATCTGATATGTCAAAGACGCTATGGATTCCTTCACTCCCGTGTTATGCTATACCGACAAAGTGAGCTTCACAGCATGGAAATGAAGCTATTGGAGTTAGATGAGGCGGACGCCGAAGAACCTAACGCTCGCTTTCTGAGATGTAGGGCATTGGATAACAATCGTGACGAGCCCGAGAGAGCTGAGCTCATCAACAAAATCGACAAGAAGCTCCAAGAATATGGTAAACCCTCACATGTAACTATGAGCTATGGATCAATTGTATTAATGTGCAGTCTATAGACGACATTGTCTTGAGGCATCGCAAAATGGCTTCTCTTCCCAAAGCAACAACAAGAAACTATAACAGTCTAGCGAACTGGATGCTAAAGTGGAAGCCATTGGCATCAAAAGAGGCAAAGTTTATCGAGAGAGATCAAGACTTCGTGGCTCTCGTTGATGAAAAGGAAGGCAGCTGGTTTGACGCCTTGATTGAGGATTTTCTGGGTCATCTACACAGGCCGCTGGCAAGAGTATGTCCATCGCTACTCACGAAAATCCATGAAAAGCATCAGTCTGACACTTTCGACAGTCAATCTTCTCTGACCACGCTCAGCGCATCAGCTCAGAGGATGATGACCTTGACCTCTACTCTAAATCACGCATTGACATATTTGCGCGTATCATCATCACTCTCCTGGCAGTTGTCCTGCTCATGGCCCCGGTTGTTGTACTGTTTCGGCAAGAGGAATCTGGAGCAGTCAAAATTGCCGTAATTTTGCTGTTCACACTCGTCTTTTCTGCCGCGCTGGCAGTGTTCACAAAGGCGAAACGACACGAAGTCTTCTCGGCAACAGCTGCGTGAGTTACCCAATTTCCTACTCGTACATTGGTATGAATGCTCCATTTTGAGATGTACTCTGGCAACAGACATACTCTTCCTTTTAAATCTCTGTTTACATTCACCGTCTCACCTAATTCACTCTCTCCTGCGTACTCCAATCCGACAATGTACACATATGGCATCTCGGTGCTCGAATGTCCTACATACTCTATCAATCTTCAATGATAGTTTCGTACATTTTTGCTTGAACGTTGGTAAGTGAAAGTGCTGAACATGTGATCCAGATATTGTGCCGTTCTTGTGGTCTTCCTTGGAAACTTCCAATCATAACGACGGCCCCGAATTAATGCGCTTGGCGCGTTAGGCGCTGAAACGAAACGGTTTCCCGCCAGGGTCGCCGGACGCAGGACCTCAATCCGGTATTGTGGCGGAACGTGGCGCCGACGGGCAAGGCCCATGACCCTTTTCTCGATTGGGAGTTCTTTGGGATTGCCTTATGTCTACTTGGGAATCTTTGAGTTCGATGACTGATGATATCATGGCTCATGAATTCATGACTTGACGAGTAAAATTCTAGCTCTTGTACTTGTTAAGGATCGGCTACCTCGTGATTACCGTTTTTCTAACGTTACTGCTTTTTAAAGTTCCTTGAGTATTTGACAAAGCGATCAGGACCGGCTTTTTTCGACCTTTCACTACGGAGCTTTTTCCAAGGCTAAATAGAGACTGATAATGGAAGCCTGACTAAGAATAAGAGAATAAAACACCCTTTGAGCACCGAGGACGTCTTCACTCGGATCGCTACTATGCTATGGACTGTCGGCAGGCGGTATAGGCTAACTGTTGGATTGCAAACAGTCATTTGGAATTGCAAGCAGTTCAGTCCGGTTAGCAAACAAAGGTAGATACGGTTAGCAAGCGGTTGTACACCGCTTGCAGCAAGGTGTTATGGATATGGCTGACCATATGGCGTTATGGCTGCTCTACAACAAAGCAACTAGCAAGTCTGATAGTAATGGTTACAGGCGGTAGCGCCTGTAACAAGGCGAGTAAATCAAGCCGCGTAGACAAAGCGAAATAGATTACCTTGCCACATAAATATTATACGCAGATAGCTTTTTCCCGGATCATTAATCAATCACAAATCGTACACTTCTTAACTTAAATCAGAATTCTTATATAGTAGTTACGATACTTAATTAAGTATAGCAAGCGATCTTTTACGCTATCTATATTATTAATTAATAAGTAACTTTTCGGACTATAATAAGTTAACTACCTATCCTTACTACCTATTTCTACCACCTATCCTTATCATAGTATACACTAGGAATAGCGGAAATTCCGCCACCTTGAATACAGAGATTACAAAGCTGAAAGCTAAGTTAGCTAAAGTAAAGGAATAATAGTAACAGCTCTAGCAATAGTAACTATAACTAGTAGCTAAGGAAGATATAGATAAGGAATTAGATTAGGTTATTCCAGAGGTAGCTAAAGAACGGACTACTAGAAGTACTACTACTCTACCTAAATATCTTAACCCATAAACGGATACAGTACTAATTCGCAATATTAAGCTATCGGATGGAAAGCTATTATTAAGATAGAAAGACTTTCGATTCAAGATTACAGAAAGCAAATAGCTCTCTAGATTAAGCTAGTAGAAGTAATAGTAGTCTATACTTCGCGGTACTTTAAGAATAATCGGATAGAAGAATAAATATAAGTATAGAGGACTTATAATCACCGACGAAGAATCCCTTTCCTCTACTATCCTACTTAACACTACAGGACTAGCAAACAAGATAGCTTTAAGCTTTAATAGCCGAGGAATAGTAATATTATCTACTTTACGCAACTCCTTTATAAGTAGCGATAAACACCGCTATAGGGAGAACTTATAGAAGCTTAGAGTAATAAAATAGAATAGGAAAGAAGCTACTACTTACGTTACCTAATAGTAATTTCTAGTTCAAGAAGTTATAGTAGACGATCCATTAATAAACGACGAAGCTATTAAAAACGATTTCCTCTACTCTATTAAGATAGACAAAACTATAAACTAGATCCACGAAATTATTACTAAGTAGAATATCATTAAGATTACTTCCTATATATACTATAAGCGGTTCTTACACGCTTTTAAATATAGCAAGAGCTTAGGAAGTGCAGTTCTTAACCTTAGCAAAGGAAACTAGAAAAGAACGTATAAGGGAACTTACTAGAATTATGGAAAACAAGGATATTCCAAGAGGTTTTGCAAGAGCAAGTAGATTAGTGATGGATACACCTATAAACCCAAAGGAGATTACAAAGATAAGAAAGCAAAGAACGCTCCAAAAGAATAGAAAGAGAAGGAGATAAAAGAAAAAGAGCTAGAAGTAGGAAGTTTTCACTTATTAAATATCTATTTAACTTCCAGGTAAACCTTATAACTCCTTTTTGATATAGGGAGTAACGTCTATATCATAAACAACCTTAGGGATTTGGATCTAACTATAGTTATTGCTATTAGATCTTACCCTATTAGCACTAGAGTAGGACTAGTATATACCACTTACTTAGGGATAGTAAAGCTAAGGATTATCCGCCTAGGGTGCAAAGATAGCTCTTCATACTAGGTTATTTTACTACTAAACACCCTGTATATTCCGAAATTCCCTATTAAGATACTTTCTAGAGAACTTATATATAGAGCTAGAGGCATGATTAAGAATAACGTGCTCTATAATCTAACTAGAAGAGCAATTACAGAACTAAACCTAAAGCATAGAGGTTACCTCCTATGGCAATATAGTAAACAAGAACTATAAAAGATAATTACTCTAACTATCTTATATATCTTAACTAAACAAGTCACTAGCTTTAAGATTAAGCACTTGGCTAGTATCCTTAATGCTTAAAGACTAGATAGAGGTAATTATAAAGGCGAACATAATTATCCTATGACTAGTAGTTATAGGGGCGAACATAATTCGCCTACTAATAATAAAAAATCCGTATATGCCGAAAATTTTACCTTTCAGATATTAGATAAGCTTACAAGAACACTTATCTTATAGTATAGACGGCTAGGCCACTATAGCATTAAAAGATTAAGGAAGATAATTAAGTCTACTACTAGTATGGATATAGAAATTTCCCTATTAGAAATAGTACCCTATTAGGCTTATAATTAAGCAAAGATTACTAAAATTGTTAGCAAGGACCCCTTTAAACCGGTATCCTATGCTGGAGAAGTTATCCACTTTGACCTAGGAGAAATTAAGCCAGAATCTGTTAATAGAAATAGATACTTTAGTCTTAAAACTAATTAGTACTTAAGGTTTAGATAGTTTATAGCTTATAAGTAAAAGAATAATATTTTAGTAGATTTAAAGTATACTATTAACGCACTAAATTATTAGATAGAAGGAAGAATAGTGCAGAGAGTATATATAGATAGTACTCGAGAACTAGTTATAGAAGGAGTCTTAATAAAGCTTACGGATTTTAAGCTCTTCTATAAAGCTAATTATATTGACTTGACAGTCTTAGTACCTTATAACTACTATTAGAATAGTATCTCAGAGCGCGGTATTCGTATTATTCAAGATACTACGCGAGCTATCTCTATATAGATAAGAGTTCCCTCCTACTTTTAGGACCGCCTTATGGAAGGTGTAACTTATGTTACTAACAGAACAGCCTTAAGTAGTATCCTAGCCTTAGAAACACCTTAGTAGCGCTTCCAGGACTCTCTTCTTATAAACAAAAGCTAGACAAACTAATCTAGTACAGGGGAAAATCTCAAAAATTCCGGTAACAAGCTAGATGTCTTATATTTACGGATTTTGGGCTCCCTATATATAGTACTTGTTAAATAAGTATATAGAGTTAATATAGAGAAGCTGGAACCGCGTAGAATTAAGGGAATATTCCTTAGGTATACTAGAGAACATAATTACTACGTGTAGGCACTTAATAGGAGCCGCTAGATAAGGATACTAAACGTTATTTTTTATAAAGATATTAGAGATAAACCTACTATATAATTAGGAGAATAATAGATAGTAGATCCGCGAAATATAGTAAGATCGCTACTACCTATAATACAGCGGCGGCTTCGCTACCGCACAAGTAAGCCTAAGGGTAACATCCGAACAAAAGATTTAAATTCTGTTAAAGAGGATATTATAGATAAAGAAGGAGGTCTTAAAAGAAAGCGCGGACGTCTAAAGAAGCTATATAAGGATATGTATACCCCTAAACTATTTACTCCGGATGAAACCTTCGCCTATGCTATAGAGTAAGTTAATAAAGAAGATATAGAGGATAATACTTTACCTGGATAAGGATTTAGAATCCCTTTAACATTTGCAATTAGAATAGAAGAAGATTTAGTAGATATACTATTATTTGCAACCGTAATGGCAGGAACAGAAGTAATAGAATAGAAGAAAGTATATTTTAAAGAGATTATATAACTGATTAAATCTAGAACACTCGATTTTGTCCAGTAATTAGAAGTACAGAATCTAATCTCTGCTAAATAGGTTTTGCGCAAGAAATACCTTATAAGCGGTGCTTTAGACAAATATAAAGCTCGCTTAGTAGCTAGAGGTTTTACTTAATAGTTTAGTGTTAACTATTTCGAAACTTCTTCCTTAACAGCGCGGTTAGCAAGCTGGAGAATCATACTTACTTTAGCTATAATCTATAATTAGCACGTTATATAAGTGGATTTTATTAGAGTATACCTAAAGGGAACACTTAATAAGGTAATTCATATGAAACTCTTCCCCCTTCTTGATAAGTACATGCAATAAGCGGATAATATCCCTATAGGCTAGCATAAAGGCTATATTATTAGATTACGCAGACCTATCTATGGATTAAAATAATCAGGAGCTGAATAGTAGAAATATATTCAAGGAAAACTCGAAAATATCGGTATCTGTCCCTTATAAATAGATAAGGCTATTTATGCTTTAAAAACATTAGACAATAATATACTAGATGTTATTACTATTTCCCATATAGACGATTTCATGCTTTTTAGGCCTAATAGGCGGAAAATTGACTAGATAATTGTAACCCTTAGAGACATAGTTAAGCTTACTAACCTAGGTAATATAAAATAGTACCTGGGTGTCCGCCTAACAAGAGGATTAGATGGAAGTTTTCGTCTAGATCAAGAATAATATGCAATAAAAGCGCTAGATACCCTTAAAATAAGCGATTGCCGCACTACTAGTACACCTTTTAAACCTAGTAACCTAGCTATCCTAATACTAGATGAAATAGTAGTAAATTCCGAAATTAACATAGTTATTAGACAAGAGTTCCGCTACTTGTTAGGGAAATTTAACTTTGCTACTAATATTACTAGACTAGATTTATCTTTTGCTAGATTAATATAGGCTAGAGTTATAAGTAAACTAATAGCTATATAACTACAAGGACTAAAGCGTATACCTCGCTATATTAAGAGATTACTAGGGATTGGAATTAGATATCAAAAAGACTATCGATATAAGACATATTTCGGAAAATTAGGCCTCTATAGAGTTTGCGATTCGTCTTTTACAAGTGACCTATTAACTACAAAATTAAATAGTAGTATAGTTTTCTTTATAGTAGGAGGTCCTATAAGCTAGAGTTCGCGCCTCTAATCTACTATTACGCTAGGTACTTTAGAAGCTAAGTACTATACGTTATTAGAGGCTATAAAGGAAGTAGCCTAGATCCGGATATTTCTTGAGGAACTTTATCTAATGCCAGATGGGCTATTACCTATACTAGGCGATAATACTAGGGCTCTTAGTTAGACTAATAGGCCGCCTCCTAAGGTAAAGCGTTATGTCAAAGTACGCTATAGATATATGGATAGAGAAGTAAGAACAGGTGCTATTAAGGTTTAGTACGTGGAAATAGCTAGTAATACTACGGATATACTTACTAAGCCACTTAGGCCGTAATAACACGGTAAAGTAGTTAAACTACTAGGACTTACAGATAAATAAGAAGGATCGGGTTTTTTTAGCTATCCTATTAACCTGTTCGGTTATTAGCATAGGGGCGTGTTAGATTACAAATAGTTATTTAGAATTACAAGTAGTTCAGTCCGGTTAGTAAACAAAGGTAGATACGGTTAGTAAGCGGTTGTATACCGCTTGTAGCAAGGTGTTGTGGATATAGCTAACTATATGGCGTTATGGCTACTCTACAATAAAGTAACTAGTAAGTCTGATAGCAATGGTTGTAGGCGGTAGCGCCTGCAATAAGGCGAGCAAATCAAGCCGCGTAGACAAAGCGAAATAGATCACCTTGCTACATAAATATCACACGCAGATAGCTTTTTCCCGGATCATCAATCAATCATAAATCGTACACTTCTCAACTTAAATCAGAATTCTCACACTAACTAAGTAATTACGCGTACTACCTCAACCTCTTAGCTATCTACAAGGCTGGCTTACTTTCAACTATCTGAGCAATAAGTAGATTATCTTCTTATCCCTAGTAGCCGCTATCTAGACAACAACTTTTTGTAGTTAATAGAACAAAGTATGGGATGGATATCGAAAGAAAATTTCGCAACGAAACACATCTGGGTTCCAAAACCTTAGAGTCTGGCTCTTCGGTGGAAATTTAGTCTCGTTTTACATCATTTCCTCATCAATCAGAAATCTCTCTTCTGAAGCTCGGGCTATGTCAGTGTTGCTATGTTCGGCAAGGGTATTGTAAACCCCATTGATGCACCTTCTTCGGCCCAAATGCTCTGGGTCCGGTCCGATTATCTGGCCCCCATCGTGGAGAAACCTGGACATCCCCAAGATACGTAATTAGGGATTGTTTCCCGAAGCGCAGAACCTATGGTCCTGACACACCATCACTTGACAAACCTCTTCGGTCCAGTTCCAAGAGTTTGGTGATAGACGCGGTAGAATTCAGCCACGCTACTAGGTTGCAACGTCATCAACGAGAGAAATCTTTGGATAGAAGGTCGCAACTTACAAAAGCCAACTCCTCCTGGTTCAACCTTATAAACCAACCTTGATTTACGCAGCAGGCTCAATTTCAAGGCCAAACAATCCCACAGAACTGGTGTGCCAATGTTCGGTCCGGGATCGCCACTGGAATCACAATAACGCCGGAAGCCAACACGGATCGCCGTTGATGATCAACCTCGTTGATTGGTCTGGGTGCATCCAACTGAGACATAGATAGGAATGCTCTATCGAATTGGATTCCCAGGATGTTGCTATTGAGTTATGCTCTTCCTTATCCTCATCTGCATATATGTAAACCTGTCTCTTGTTTCCAGTCTATGCTCGTATGAGCGCTTGTCATGCTATTAGCAGCAGGCAGTCAGTAGCCAACACTGACGAAAGTCCAGATTCCCAGACGAGGTGCGAAGGGGTCCAAGCCATACAGTGCCAGCTTTCTTGATCACATTAGTATCTACAAAGCAGAAATATCCTTACTCATTTCGATTCTCAACGCCAGAAGACCTGAAGAACAAATCATAGATCTTATCTGTACTTCAGTCAGTGGTAACATAACAAAACAGTCGGCGATATTCGTTAGCATGTGAAAGGATGAATCAACATTGAATATCCTCTCCTTTCGAGGGGCAACAAGAATTACGTCGTTATCCATTTGCTGGGTAGTTGACTGTTTTGACAGCGCCCTCTAATTGAACACAGTGTGCGAAATGAAGTGTCGATGTACAATTACCTTCCGTCTATATCGCAGGCCGTCCGCCAAAACCGCCACAAATGCTCATCTAGAAAAGCGCGTCGCTAGCACGGTATACCTTCTTCTCTCCGGCATCCAGCCCGTAGAGGATAAACAAAGGCGAGTGAACCCCTCACACTTAAACAAATCCACCAACCAAAAAGCTCGCAACGCTACCCGCCGCCAAGCCCGCGACGAGTGACAGCCCCATAAACCCACCAGCTGCTTCTCTCTCTTCCTTCTCGACCCACTCGCCCGCTCCCATCATGCACGTGCTCCCCACGAACCCGTTCGTGACACCGAATCCAAACTGCACAATGGCAAGATAGAATACGTCGCCACCGACACCACCAATCATGGCACCGCGGCCACTGATGTTGCAAAGGACGTACAGCGGGACGAAAGCGCAGCGGGCAAGGGATAGAGCGAAGACAAGGCGGGGGCGGTGTACCAGGCTGAGTGGGGGGATGGCGGGTAGGAGGCGGCCGAGCAGATCGCCCGAGTTCCAGACGAGGAATGCTAAGGGGATGAAGGCGGCGGGGCGGAGGAGGGCCGGTAGCGAACCGGAGGCGGAAGGGTGGTGGGTAGAGAGGATGCGTTGGGTGAATACCGGGAACATCATAGTAGCGAAAAAGGTGAGGAAGACGGCAGCAGCGAGCCAAAAGAGCTTGCGGAGGAGGGTGGCAAGGGGGACATTTGCGCGGTCGATAGGGGTTGCGTCGTCTGTGTTGTCTTCCGAAGTGGTGTGATTGGTGCCACGGAGGTCGTTGATGCTGTCGATGAGGCTTTTACTGCCATCAATAGCACTGCGCCGGTGGAGCAGATATGCGAATGCCGCAAGCGTGATTCCGGAGACAGCGGTGGCTGTGAGGAAGTATGCAAAGGCAGCTTTACCTGACTCCTGCGCTACCTCTCCACCATCGGCCTCGCCGGCATCTCCCTTGGAAATGGACAGGACGGAGACAATCTGCGCTATGCATGGAAGCACGCCCGCAACACCCTGTCCTACCATGATAGCCTGAGTATATTCTTCCCTTCCGAATCCATTCACGTAGGCAAAAACGCCGTTTTGGCAGAGCGCAGTACCCAAACTTGCCAGCGCAACAGTAATCATCATGAAGACAAGATATGCCGTTGCGGACGCCGAGAGGAAATGTCGCGTGGAAATCGCGAGCAGGCTGAAGGTAAAGATATTGACTACTAGGGCGACCATTATGCGCTTCGGGTACGAGGCATGCGCCTGCAGCTTGGCGAGCAGGAGCATGGAGACCAGGTTCACTACTGTTGATACGGAGAGCTCGGCGGACTGGAAGGATCGCAGGATTGATGGCGAAGATTCAAAGCGGCGCTGAAAGTACGGGCCCGCGGCTAAGAACATGTTCCTGTATACCATCAGTCAAGCCATTATAAGACCTCTCCAGGACAGTAGATGTATACCAAGCCCAGAGCATAGCCACGCCCAGCAGCAGGAAGATGGAGTAATCCAGCCATGAGAATGGCGCCTTGTCCTCATCCTGCTCGAAAAGGTCGTCGTCTTCCTCTAATGTCTCCCTGCTGCTGTTTAAAGGCTCATAGGAGGGACTTCGCTGGAGAAACCTCCGGGGATCCTTCGCGTGCATTATGTCGAGGTTGAGGATTGCGACTATAGTGGGGGAGCTCAGAGGCTGAGGTTCGTTCAGAGCGGAGGTGTTGTGGCAGATAGCGGAAACGACATGCGCCGACGAAGGGCTGGTGTTGAAGGATTATTCCAAAGTCACGGGCTCCATCGCTATGATAGAGTCATGGGGCCCTGCTGGCGAGGGCTGCACAAAGGAATGAGGTGTGTCGTGGTGTGTCATGTGGGTTGACTTTCGGGCGGCGGTATTCATGACGCTGCCAAGAACACGGAGGAAGGCAGGCCATTTCACCGACACCGACCGGTACTACTAGCTATTTCTCATGGGACATTGATAGATCTCTTGTGATGACAGCAGCGACGAGGCCCGGTCAATTTAGACGTGGCCGGGCGCAGTCTAAGCTCTTCGCGATCTGCACTGTAAGTTGGTGCGGACTCATTTCGACAACTTTAATCTAATGTTAGAATAACTTATGGTCGTGGATTCGACTCTACTTCCTGATCCGTTATCTAGACTGACTTCAACAACATAGAAATTCTACCTAAGGCTTGCTTCAAATCAGATAAAAATGTAGTCCTGGCTCGCTTCGACTTGGCAATCCGGCCGTCTCAAATTTGACCGAGCCTCGCTGATGGATGAATGGATGTCTTGAATATCGCGGTTGACAGTTTCATCCTACCCATGCTGTAGATACTGGTATGAACTTCCTTATTTATCTGACCGAGAGTATTCTAGGCAGTCCCATTTTGACAGCATCCGTCTGTACTGTGCATTTACGCCACAAGCCCTCCGACCGGTACCTCCACCTCTTATCCACCAACGCCTATGCTCAGCAAATTCATGTACACCAAACGCCTTACCTTATTTAGCAAAATTCCTCTGTACTTCTATACTTCTACAGTCGGCCTTCTTAAGGGATGAGCTTCCGTGTTGCTATCTCATGTCAGCATGAACGTCGCGTTTCAAGGCAGCAAAGCACACTTACAATACCCACTCGTCGAGGCTCACGACATCCGGCTCGCTGAAGATGAGATAATAATACTTGAGAGTCTCGGCCATCCAGAAGCTTTCGCAGCTGTCGACCTGGCGCACTTTCTCGGGGTTGCCCACGTCGTTGATAGCCGCGTTTCCAATCTCCGTGCGCGTGTATTTGTCCACGGCCTGGAACATATTCCACGCCTTGTCCTGCAGCGTCTTGTCGCCGGTAATGCGGTACATGATGAAGACCGATTCGATGGCTTCCGGACGCAGGATGTACCTTCGATCCGCCAGGTCCGTGAAGCCCTCCGGCAGGCCAATCTTCTTGACATACTTTCTCGCCCGCTCTTCAGGCGTCATGTCTGGCGCCGCTTTGAACAGGTTTCGCTGTGCTACCCCCTGGTACCATCTCTCCCCATCCCACGGGCAGTTCGTAGCGTTCTCGCAAGCAACGGCATGGAAGACCTCGGGCATGATGCCCGTGGGCATACTCTCATACGCCCAGATACAGCCATCAGTGAGTTTCCGCGCGACGTCTAGGTCCTCAGATCGGTTGAAAATCTTCGCAGCGATGCCAACCATGCCGCCAACGAAGCAGGCCAGATGCTGGCCCTCGGCATTCAGCTTGACACCGGTGACGCCATACGTAAAGATGGATCCGGAGAGAAGGATGTCCGCGTTCTGCGGGTTCATCGGGCGATAAAACATGTGTCGCTTGGCCACCTCAATGGCGTTCTCATACATCTCGCGGTACTGCGACATGACACCACCGAGCAGCATATACTGTTTGGGAAAATACTCGTAAAGTGAGTCTGACATTCCGCCGAAAGTGAACGTCTTGTCATCCGTGAACCTGGTCTTCTTCGGATTCACATAGACAGGCCACAGGCCAGGCAGCCTCGTCTGGTTCTGCTGCGCAAAAAACTCGTCCGAGATGCGCTGAATGGCGTCGTAGTATTTGTGATCGCCGCTGAGCTGCGAAAGACGGGTGAATTCAAGGGAGAGTGAGCCGATCTCTGCAGAGACGGCTTGATTTTGAGCTTCTTGAGTGCCATTCTGGTACGTCTTCTTCCAGTACCAGTGGCTGACTGGCATGCGATTGGGGGTGTCAAAAGCACGGTACAACATCTCGCCCAGCTCGGTGGCCTTTTCAAGTAAGACGGGATACTTGCCGTTGCTGAGGTCATACGCAGACATGAGGCCGCCAAGGTATCGGATCGTTGTCTCAAACACATTCAGTCTGTCCATGTCCGTGGATGAGAAGTCAATCTTGTCCAGGGCCTTGACGGCAATTGCAAATTCCTTCTTCAGACCCATAATGCAAAGTGTGTCTAGGGCGTCGACCAGCGAGGCACCCCAGCCACCAAATGTATTCTTGAAATTGCCAGAAAGCGGAGCAACCTCATCCTGCAGCCAAGCATGCTTCTTATAACCCGTCCATGAATGCAAGAAGCTTTCTTTTACAGCCTGTAGCCGTTGTAACCTCTCTGCTCTCTCCGAGCTACTTTCTTCGGCGAACTCATTCTGTATACGAGGAATGGACGTGGGGCTCGCTTTTGGTAGCGAGACCATGGAAGAGACAGGGTATTTCTCCGGCACATTGCTCCATATCAGGGGTTGCTGGAAGTCTCGATCGGCGTAGGTCCGTAGGGGCACAGGGCTTTGTGGAGCAGGATCGAAAAGAACGGAGACGTGGTATAATGCTAGCACCACAGCTATAGCTACAAAGACGGCAGTCCGTTTGACAGCTGGCATGGCGTGTCGAATTGATTTTTAGTAAAGAGAACGAAGAGGGAGCATAGGAATTCGGTGACGTGAAGTCGAATGGAGCTGGCAAAAGGAGTGAGTGGTATTTGGGGCCGAATGCGGTGGCTGTCCTGATACGAGGGAGGGAGCGGAGCAGCGATTCTTGGTCGGCTTGGCAAAGAGTGAATTGGGTGTTTTTACTGTGCAAAGAGGGGAAAGACAGGCTGACAGAGAAGAAGGAAAGGAAAGCAGGCGAAGGTGCAGAAAGAAAGGAGAGGTGGAAGTGGCTTTTGAGTAAGAAGCTTGGCTATGGCCTGGATGGTGGATATCGATATGAGTAGCGTGAGACTGCGGAATGCCAAGGGTCTAACGTTAACTGACTGACGAATGCGCCATGGGGAAAAGATGGTCAGGGGAAAGCGACGCCATCAGCGTCATTGCCAAAGATACGAAGATACCACCACAAGCCGACTGGACACTGGGACACTGGGACACTGGGACTCTGGGACACTGGGACACGCGGGGGGACAGCATCGTGATGTCTCGTCCGCACGAGCAAAGGGACTGACTGTCGTGTCGCCTCTTGGCTGTTCAGCTGCATCACTCCGTCGCTCCATCGCTCCGCTCCCCTTCGACACACCGTGACTCTCTCCGTCGTGGCCATCACGGCGTCCAAGGCCCTTCAATCTGCGAGGCTGCGATCCTCGAGCTTTCTATCAGTCTGTGGGAGAGGATCTACCCGCGAATTTAAACCCCGCCGCGCACCAGCACCATGGCCGTCACCGGGTCTGTCGTCTCCCGTCCCTCCCGCACCCACACACACATGTACACCTCACGACGCCGTGTAGTAGCACTCACCCACCACTACTAACAGGCCTATCTATGCAGCATCTTCTTCCTACCCACCACCGGTCCCGCTGCCACTGCTCCTGTGGCCTCTGCCAGCCTGTCCGCTTCTTCGCCCGTCCATCGTCTTACTGCCCGCCTCATCCACAAGCATAATACCGCCCCCCTCGGACCATGGCTGCTGCAGCACCGTCTGTATCGCTCGACGCCCGCCGACCCGGCTGATAAGTCGCCACCGCGCAGTCAGAACCTGCTGACGTTGGAGCACCATCCCAAGACCGCCTTCGTGCACATCTCAGGCAATGACTCTGTTGGTCAAGATGGCCAAGGAGCGACCGTAGCTATCCCGGTGCAGCAGCTCCAAGACTTTGCGGTCTTGGTGAACACCAAGTTCCCCGCCTTGTGGGTTCCGCGCGCGGTGTCGCAAGTGGTCGGCGGTGCGGCATACTCGATCGGCGAATTTGTGGTGCGGATGGGCGAGCTCAGAGATCACAAGTCCGGGCAGGAAGTGATCAGAGGCATCATTGTGAGCATCCATATGGGCAGCTCATCGGATGCAGAAGAGGGAACGAGCCGGACCTTGTCAGCCGACGACGCAGCCAACGATGAGGAGGACTTGGAAGCGTCAAAGACACTGGTGAGAGGGCTTTGGGAAGACTTTGGCGAAAAGGGGGCACGGGAATTCTGGACGACGAAGACGGCAGAAGGACAGGAGGAGCTGTGGCAGGAAGTGAAGCTCTGGTGCGAGGCGCTGAGGTCGTAGCGGTCTGGACACCTGTTCCAAGAAAATTACTTTGCCTGGACGACCGCCAGGAGAGCTCCACCGCCTATCACGATACTGTCGCTCAACAGCATGCCAGTTTCTCGACCGCGACTGGCCGACGAATGTCTCTTTGCCACCTGTACGACGCACACGTCTACGTTCCCATGGTGGGCCAGACCATGTACATGTTGGATTATGCGCTTATCCGAGCTCGAAACCGAAGTCAGCACCGTAGGAAAAGAATGACGATCGAAACAATTGGCCAAAAGCGAGCTGTCACTTCGTGTTCGCCAGGCTTCGTTCTGCCATTCCCCCGATCCAGCCTTGTCGGAGGCACAACAGTCCAGCTTACAGCCGCAGGAGCCGCCTAACTGCCTGTCTTGCGGGTGGAAGCGGTAAGCTGCTTCGAACATTGCTTCCACACTACGGAGTATACCCCGTCGCACAGCAATGCTGTACATCCGGAGTGCATATCAGCGTAGGAGAGCCGGCCCAGTCAGCTGTCGCGAGAACTCCTTGCCTGGACGCAGATCGCACTCACTTCTCTATCATCCCTTGCCCGCAAAGCTTTTCACATTGCATCCCCCCAGCACACACGGCCGCTCACGATACACTGATAGGGTTTGGTCGCAAAAGGACCGGGTATCAGACCATCTGCCATCCGTCTGCCCCACCAGCTGCGACAGACGAATAAGCATCATCTCCTTACAACCAATACAGCACGCCGCCCATGAATATTGCTTTATCCAACTCCCGTGTTCGCTTTCCGGATTTTGCAACTCCGCACAATCAAGTTGCTGCTCAACCTCCTCACCGCGAAAGCGGGCCAGTCCTGCCGTCTCAAACACCCCACAGCGCATCTTGTGCCCCAGCTGCCTGATCTTGCAGTCTGCAGCAAATACAACCCATTGTCGCACGAAGCGGGTAAAAGGCAGCACGGCCACGCTGCTGCTGGTTGCATGGCTACCTGCTGCGCTTCGCCCCGGCATGCATTCACAGGGTGCACATGCACGCACGCACTAACACAACCATCTGCACCACCATAAAACCGCAAATTCCAAGCGAGAAATGAAGCTCGGAACCTGCAGGGCTGATCGCGAGCCCTCCGGTGTTCTGGGACTCCTTCGCCGAAACCCCGTGGCTCCCCTCCCTGTATGGCTGTCTTCCCTGCCACACCTGTCATCGATGTTTGTCCTCGCTGTCTTTCTGCCTGTATTCGCCACCTATCAAGTATAGATACGTACACCCACATCCATGACAGTCCCACCTCACGGCATAGATCAGGAAAGCAATCACGTACACTCAGGTGAATATCCATCAACCACATGAGGTCAACTGGCCCTGATCGATCGATACAATTCCGGAATGAGCCGCGCGGTCGCAAGTGGCTGCATACATTACGTTTGGGGCGTTGCAGCTGCATATGCATCACTCTGGGGCCCGTTCTCGTTCAACTCCGCGGACTCCGCCATGCAGGACCCCGAAGCGGGCCAGACAGGTCTAATTCCAGCAGTCCGTTCTGCCTGGGCAGCCGTCCAGGCAGGATGGTGATACGAGTCGCAAGGTCTCCGCTTTGTGGGGTGCATGGTCTGTTGGCGAGGGTGAGGGCGGCATGGCGACGCACAGCACCAGGACAGGAAGAAGACAGCAACACCATACAGACATACGGACAGATAGCGGGATCGTGCTCTGCTTCGTGTGTGACGTGGAGGGCGGCGAACGTGAGACTTGCCGACCGACCGGAACTGTCGCTGCAAGTTGCGGCGGCGGGCATTAGAAATTGGGTGCAGGGGCTGGGAGCGCTTACGTACCGTATTTTACAGGGGCATGTGTAACATGGGGCCTGCCAGTCTGCTTGGGAGTGATGCTAATGGGGATGCTGTTACGAGAGGAGAAATTTTTATCGAAGGTGGACGGCCTGAGGGTTGATTCGATATGTGTTTGGATGTGTGTTTGAATGACTTTAGGTGAGAAGGTGAAGTAACGGTTGCTTCTAAAGTATTACTGTAATTTGTGTGATCATGTACATTCAAAACATTGTTCGTGTCATACTTTATTGAGAGAGAGACGGTTCTACAGCTCAGAACGGTCTTTCAAAGCCTTGGGAAGCCACTTCCTGGCTGATTTTGTGAGAACCTTAAGTTTCCCTGCTTCTGTAGCTAATTTAGACTGTAGCGATGGGGCTCACATGAAATATGCGAGATTGATGACTTTTAAGTCAGTGTTGCTCATGGAGCCTCATGGTCGATGCTGCTGTGCTCTCAATCATTGAAGCGGGACTAGTTCACCGATTTCCTTACCTTTTCGTACTCTATCATCGTTCATCCAACCGAGTAGTATGTATATAGTCCAAGGCATCGATTGGAATCCTATGCGTTGGGTGGTGGAATGGTCGAGTGATGAAATGGCAAGGGCAAGACACAGGGTCTTTGAGGCTCTCGTCTACGGGACCAAGGGGCCTCCATGAGCAGATTATCGTGGCTGAGGTGTCCTCAACGATGTGCTTACCGTACGGTTCTGTAGACGGTCTCCTGGACAGTCTCATGTCCTGACTCGCTACGGGCGTTCCGCCACCCACTCATTCCTGGTCATGTCTATCGCGACTACTTCGATGGGCTCGTTCTTGTAAAAAAGGATACACATACTTCTGCTCAGAGCCCCGGCTCTGTAAGAGGTGGGACAAGACTTTCGTGTAAGCCAACGATGACCAATCTCGAGTCCAGACTTGACGTACGAACAGTGGATTCATTCACCACGACCATATCCTACACGGCAGCGACGATGACCCGGTAACAGCGGTTCAGAAGCGTTCAGGAAAGCTGAACCCCCTGAAGTGGGGCTGCGAAGCCTGTGCTGCATTTCCTCCATGGTCTGGACAGGGCGGAACTTCGCAGAATCAAACACTGACGGAGTCTCTCGAGTTTCCTATTATCTCGGATCGATGGAGGGGATGTTTGGGGTTTCCTATAATCCCTTGTATACGTCTTTTGGATACCTCACGACTGGTCCGGAGGAGAAGCCGCACGGCGAAGTAGTCTTAGTCGCCCAGATTTAAGTTCAACTCATTTCACACTCACGACTAACGGCCCGTTTGACGGTATGGCCTCATCTCTAGCCTGATGGCTGATGGAAGGGAGTACAGACAGCTCGAGATCAGATGAAGCCATGCCGAAAGAGGCAGCTGATTCAATCGGGACCGGTGGAGGCCTTTTTCGGACGGATCTGGAAGCTGTGATCGTGGAATCTCGATGTCTTGACCGCTTGTGAGCTGTACAAGGCTAGTAGATGGAGTTGTCAAGGTGCTTAGTCTGGAGACAGCTTGGTGCTTCCAAGCTGGCATGTTCTGTGCGATACGATCTGCCTCGCTAAGCGTGATCGTTCTCGATCGGACCGGGCAACAGGACGAGGACTCAGGTCCAGCTCTTTACCCATTCGAGTATCGCATGCTTGGTTGAAGAGGTGCAGAACGGAACGCCGAGTCCTACAAGGTCGAAAAAACAACGAATCCATCCATAGGCTCATCGATAATGCGGTTCCTTGCAAAGTGAGGAATGTCTTGAGCCAACTATCACAAGAACAGGGAGGGATGCAGAGAAGAGATCGAGTAACGAAGGAGCCCGAGGATAGTCTGGATAAGGATTCGAAAGGACTTTGTCCACGCCAAGGCAAGGAATAGCCGTGGTGAACCGTGCACAACGGCTAACTGTCGCTAAAGAGGTCAATGATGGGTGCGTGGGTACGCAAACTGTGGACAGCCGAGGTAGTCCGCAGCTAGATGCACCCACATTTGATTACAGAAGATACATGGTATGTTAAAAGCCAAAATCAGTACGGGATGCAAGCATCCGCAAAGTTTTAACTTAGATAAATGCATCTTTCTTGCCTTGTATCACTGATGCTTAACGATGCGATACCACTCACCCTTGACCAATAACCCATCCCGTCGAGATTTGCGTCCCAAAGGCTACTTAAAGCGCGAGAAAAACGAACACATCATGTATCACTTCGATTTCACACGACTCAGAACTACTTGGTTCACAAGACAACCGACTTCAAGGTTGAGAACGCAAGTGGATGTTGGCTGAATACGCCCTAATATGCACCGCAACGTGTGCCTTCGTACATCAAGGATTACGCAGCAGTGCATATGTGCCAACACTCAATTTTCTCCATGTAATAAGATTCCCTATCTATGTAAGTGATTCTGGAACTGACCATCTAAGTGTGCTCTACGCGGAGGGTGACCGATGACGACATGCTCCTGCCGCCGAGAAATACCTGTCAATGCCCTGAAAGCCTTTGAGTACCCGGAATTGAGAAATCAACCTTTCCTGCAAAGCCCCCATTCTCGGATAAGGTGATGAGCATCGGAGTCGCTTCCTCCACGCTCCACGGCGCACTGCCGCCGGTTGAAAGTTCTCCACACTCGAAGGATTACATCCTCAGGGGGACGACCCAGATGCAAGTTTCTGGCTTGCATCGTGCATCTGTCTCCAATATATAGGAGGGGAAGAGCTGGGGAGCCGCGGCGATTGGTGGAAATGATCAGTATCTGCCTAGGATTACACATGGAGTGTTCGGGAAAGGGATTTCGATGCCATGTCCAGGAGAGGCATTTGGAGTATCTGTCTCAAGAACAATCCCAGCTCGGAACAGTGACGGTGTCCACCTATTATCATTGCGATGGTTGAACTCGTTGAGGAATGGAGGCCATGACCCGCGAGGACACGGAGGACACGGAGTACAAGCAAGGCTGATATACTAGGAAAAGATCGATGATGATAAGAGAATTACATCGTAACTTAATAAAATCAAGAAGTGTTATCGATTTCCGAATGCTATCCGAGTTTTATCACGTGCCTGGTTATACCGCAAAATGCTAGGAAATTTCAAGCCCGGTGTAATGCTTGACAAGAGGCCGTGCAATTGATTACTGCCCAACAAGAGAAGCGGTGAAGTCTAAGGCAGTGCTGTAGGGGAAACCATGAAGGTATATGCGTTGTCGAAGTCCAAATAATGGCTTCCAGGTTCCATACTGTAATGGTCGCGCGCTAGTTTCGGTAGTTTGGGTAACGAATGAGAGCTCGGCAAAGCTCGTCAATACGGACAGCTGAATAAGCAGAGCCGCGGACGTCCCAAGGCCTAAGATTTTTCCGACGTCAACTGTGCTAATGCTCGCTCAACGCAAACGTATCGCAGCAGACATAAATGATCGCAGGCCAACCCGGTCCATTTTTAACCACTAGTCGAAGGAATTGTGCATCACCATAAGCGCGTCGCTTTTTTCACGCGCAAGACCGAAGCGCCTGGCCGTCGGAGTGCTGCGTCCTCGGCTGCTCTGAATTACTCATTTCAGTCCCCCCGTATATTACGTACACCTTCCGTTGTAAGTAACGGCTGCTTTGAGACATTTTCAGTCTGACTTGTCCGTACTTGGGTCCTGATACGCACTCTCGCCGCTCTGGCATCGCGTTCAGCCTCCCCTGTCAATCAACAAAATCTTAACTTAGTCATTCTCAATCTCTATCTCGTTTTGCCTTCGCATCGATTCGGCACACCCGGCTGATGACCCGTCGATACGACTAGGTTGGTCTGTTTCGCCATGTCTCAACTGCCCCAGACCGTGCGCATCAAGCGCAAAGCTCAGGACGAGCCAGTCGAGTCCCTCGTCGTGCAAACTCAGCATGATCGAAGGAAGCGTCGGGTCACTGAACCAGCCTCGTTCTTCCGTCGGGTCAAGGACACCCCCGAAGCATCAACTGGCCCTTCAGCTCCGTCGATCAGTGAAGATTCCATCCAGCAACCCGGCAGCTCCCGCCCCGTGGAACGCAAGTCCTCACAGCCTTCAACACCGCGACGTTTCCACCTATCTAAGCCATCCGTCTCTGCCTCTCCGCTCGAGAGAAAGCGTCGAAATGTTGCTACGCTCGTCGAGTCGAGGTCTAAGATCCCCAGGACCAAGGATGTCGCAAACGAGCACCCAACTCCCGTCCCTGGGGCAACCGTCACGCCCGAGGACGATGATAGCGATGCGATGCAGATTGATCCGTCCTCCTCGCCGCCTCTCAAGAGGCCCGGAAAGGCGAGTCGGCTGGACGTGAACAAAAATCGCGACAAGCAGCCTCACGACGACATCTCCGCTTCAGTTTCCACCACTGAACCAACCGGCGCAACTCGGTCGACAAAGGATCCATCACAGGTTCCGAGTAGCGACGAGAATGCCGCGGCTCCCTCCTCTAGCTCCACTGCCGATGCTGATTTGCTTCTCCAAATGCAAAAATTTGCCGAGCAAGTGGAAGAACAGGAAGTCCATGAACGCCAGCCCCCGACCCAACCGCACCGTTCACCGCAGCCTCTGAAATTCCAGCCTAAGGTTCCAGCGCAGCGTTATCGCGAGAGACATCCACATCACCCATGGGACATTCCTCCAGGAGATCTGAACACCAGTATGGAAATTGATGAAGGCGATGAGTCTGACATTGACTATGTTTACGATACGTACATTCGCTGCGATGAACCGGCCACACTTCGTGACCCAACTAGTCAGTTAGATGGAAACATCGGCGTGCTCGTTCTCACCGATGAGGATCAGGCACTTTGGGAAAGCTACCTGGTGGACTCAGACGAAAGTGACAAGGACTGGAACAGCGAGGAGGAAGACGAGAACGCCGAAGACTTCTACGGCAATGAATATCCCGAGGAGGAGGTTGCTAGCGACGACGAGATTGGTGAAGGAGCCTACAATTATCGCGCCGGCGCAAGCGACGACGAGGAATATGGCCTCAGCGACGAGGGTGAAGATATGAAGAGACCTTGGGGTAGGTACCCATGGCTGTCGGGTCGAAAGCACTACGCTGCTGAAGAGAATAACGATGGGGAGGCGAGTGATTGAAGTTTGCGCAGATAGAGACACCGTCCGCGTCGGCGGAGGGACCTCCGGTCCTGCGACCGCCGACTCTGCCGTTGATCATGCGAGTTGACAATTCGACTTCAGCTCTTGCGCTCGTACTTGCAGTCGCCATTGAAATCTTTATCCAAGTATCTGTGCAGTTAGACTAATAGAGCTGAAATGATACGACATACATGGCGCACTTGACGGCATGTTCCCGAGAACAGTTCTAATAACATCCCCCGCCAGCAGTCATCCTATGTGATTGACGGTACGCCTGCTCTGATGGCAAGAATCATCACTTTCCATGCCCCCCTAATTAAGCCGGGAAAGATTGCCCTGAGAGGAGAGCAGCTTTCATTACTTAGGGATGGCTGCCAAGGGGCCTCAGACAGGACCCTCGTCTTCAAGGGTTCCAACAGCGATCGCGTGAGGACTCCAAACCCCGGTCGAACGCTCGGAAATTCACTGGGTGGGGATTACGGGCGACGAAGAAGCGTTGCCGAGTAGATAATCTGTCCAACGGATAATATCGACACGAATCCGGACCCGGGAAATCCTTGCAGTGGAGCGAAGGTACATATCCCGCGGAGTTACTCCGAGGAAATCAGGCATTTGCTCCGTTAACCGCGCTGAACTGCGCATATGTCTCCAATCCTTTTACTTCCTCTTTCCACTGACGATTGGTGGGCTACGGCGGCCATCACGAAGCTACAGGAGTTCGGTCAAAGGCATGCATCCGGGCGGGACCGCCCTCTGCCTGCCTTGTTCACTGTTCGCCTGGAGACCCGGGCACCACCTCAAACTTTCTCCGCGGAGAAAGTTTGAGGGGCAGCTTTTGATGCCCATATCTTTAGAATTTCCATGCCCTCGTGCGGACTGGTACTGTCTCATGATGACTGATGATGACCATATGGAAGATGGTGCGTGGACCCATCTGCATGTCGGCCTCGTTGAGTACTGTAGGGCGCTGATTGCAGTCTCGGGCGCCAACCGCAGGACTTTGAGGGCTGGAATTGTAAGTCACAGTTGAGCGTGGACCCGGGAATGTGTCAGTCTGCGCGCTTGCCTGCAACAGCATTGTGCGTCCAAGGACCACCATCGTAATCGTTGGCTGCGGCGGTGTTGACGGCGGCGGCGGCGGCGGCACCGAGAACGACAGCATGCAGTCCTCTCGTCTCTCGTTGCTTTGCTGAGATTGGCCAAGACTATAACCACTTAACGTTACAATCAATTGCCCTGTCCCGCCGTCGGCGCGGCCCCCGTACTCCCTCTCCCTGCACACGATCGTGGTGCTACCGCAGCCCAGCTTACATGTACACTCACAAGTTTTTGACGCCCGCCAAGTTGTTCGCAGCAGTCCTTGCAAGACGGTGATTGTGCCTCCGCACAAACACTGCCCTGTCTGCAGGCTGCCTGGATGGCGCCCACGATGCAACGTGAGATACCCACTGGGTAGCGGCTGCGACTGCGTCCGAAGCTTACTCTCTCGAGGGCTGCTTGCGAGGTATTCCATAGAATACTGAGTGACGCTGTAGGAAGCAGTTGTCGTGGAGGTGGGAGATCGGCAATGCAGCCACTGGCATTATTCCTTTTGGGCTGCTCTGGGCCAGAATCCGAACACCTGTTGTTGTACCGCGGCTGCAGTATTGCTTCCCGCTTCTTGGCGCTCACGACGGACGTCGATGACGGAGCGGACGACGACATTCGATGACTGATCCTTCTCTTGGCCAGGGCTGCTAGTCCTGTTTACCTGCGCTCGCATGCCTACCACTAGTCTGGAAGCATTTTGCCCGGGAAATCGAGGAAATCGTAGTGTGGTCAGTGATTTGTATCGTGATGACGTCGCTCTGTTATGTGTGGTGATTGCTATAGCCAGAGCCAGACACGGAGATGTTGGTGTTCGGACGTTGAATGCTCTGGCCTTGTGAAGGACTATTGCTTTGCATTAGTATGCCTGCTTCAGCCTTGTTCTGGGGACGCCAGATACCACCAGGCTTAGATGCAAGACCCTGCGAGACACCGCGGTCCCGCTGCAGTTTTGATGTCTTTGGCACTCCGAGGAGCATCAGTAGCGATCGCCATAAGGCCTCTCGACGGAGACTTTCCTGCGTCAGCTCAACAGACGCTTATATCAATCTGCCATGCCACCAACAGGCGGAGAAGTTTGCAGCAACATCAGCACCACCAAAACCAGTAACTTTGTGTGTCCGTGATATAGAGATGTATTGCTTAGGTTTCATTCCCTCCCGGCCTTTTTGAGATATGGATTTCCGAGGACACGACAGATGAGAAAATGCCATGATGAGAAGCATAAGAGACCGCGCCGGAACCAATAAACCGCCCATAGTATTACCTTCTGACCGGTATAATGACTGATCTGAGTAAGCGCTATGATGCCATCTATCCCAGAAGTCGTTAGATAACTCGTACCTCCAAAACAAACGAAATATGTAGCGTTTGGTTCGGAGTTCATCTTTGCACCAACCCCAAATAGGTGATGCACTCGCTTTTCCACTCCCACCTTCTTGCCTGAGGACGAAGCCGCAGCGGTGAGGCTCAGAAGCCCGAGTAAGAACAAGGGAACAAGGCCAGCCTTGACCATGACAACGCAGCAGCACCAGCACCAGCAGAAGGAGAAGCAGTAGAACCCCCCAGTACAAATGTCAGACCCAAGCCTGGAGATCCGGGAATTGCGTCATCGACCTGACAACCTGCCTGACGACATTCTTGACCTCCGGCTTCATCTCATCTGGAACTCCCCGTACCTTGGTGATCCCCCACTGTTCGCGAATGCGATAGTAAGCGCAGGTCAGGCCACCCGCTGTTCTTTCCTGTTCGGGGTAGGTAGGCCACAAGCCCACCTCTGCATGGCGGCGTTTGGCGCCAGCCGGGAATCTTTCGCGAAAAGCCTGCTCGATCTCCTTCCAGGTCATGCCCCGGAGTACAGCACAGACCATGATAAAGGCCCTCTCTTCTTCACCGTATGCAAGGCGGGGTTCTCGTCTTTGCGGCTCTGGTGAACCGGGAGATCCGCGAGCGGAAGGTGAATCCCGATCCGTGTCAGACGGTTCCAAGTGTTCGGCGTCGGCAGGGTCCTGGTGTGCATACGAAGACGCCGTGGAGCTACTGTAGCGGCGGCTGTAGCTTGATGTTGGGCTGAAACTGGGATGGGCGCTGCCGTTGTTCACCGATGTCCATGGCGTATTGGAAGCTGCAACGTGGTAGTTGCCTGGGTAGGGGCTCCCACGTGTAGATGTACCAGTAGTGCGTTGAGATGCTCCTGAAGAGTCTGACTGCCGAACACGTCGACTGTGGTCGCTAGCGTGACTATGTGCTGGTCGTTGAACGACTCCAGATGCGGGCAAGCTCCCAGGTGCCATGAAATCTAGAGACATTCTCTCCAACCCGCGATGATCTGGGCTCTGCGGTGTGGACATCCGGCCCAAAGACGGCGTCGAGGACATCCTGCAGTTACTTCGACCAGTTGATTCTTTGCCTCTCGAAGGAATGGCTGGGCGTGTAGATGGCTCGTTGAGGATTACCCGTAGCGCAGTCATGATGACACGAGGCTGATCAGGCTAATGTGAGTGGAAGATTTGGGCGAAGTCGAAGTCGAACTACAGTTGTGAATGGTTAGGATGAAGAGAGTTTGAGTTGATATTGAAACAATCAGGGCCCAAAACGCCAGCTTTAAAAACCTTACGCACTGCATCTCGCATAAGGATCAGACCGACAGGGCATTGATTTCTGGACAAGTACTGTCACTCTGTGTAACCAATCCAAAGAAATCTGTAGAATATCAATACGCAGGACAGTCGGGCGTCTGCAGGGAGTGCATCGGTCTTTTGCCCCTCTGCATTCATGACCCTTGTCGATGAGCGGCCAGCATTCGCCGTGAAGAAAGGCCACCGTCTACAATCGAGTCATGCTATGCTGTTCAGATCTCGTCAAACCATAAGTCGAGAGCATTGGTTTAACATCACTTAAATCGTGCCCTTTGGAGAGCTCTCCGGAAATCAGAACATCTTCGAGGAGATGGAAATCATCAGCTGGCGAACAAGCGGTCTGCCAGGTAGGATGCGTTGGCGCGTTGACCATAGCGTGATCCACAGGATATGAGAGATCTCAGGTAGGTATCAGCCACATTCGCAGAGTGTACCCAGTATCCAGAGTAGAGGACCCGTCGTCGGGGCGCACGTTAAGGTGATGCATCCCAGGATCTTGAAACCCAGCTGGATGTCCCGCGTTACCGCTGCCGATCCAACCCCAAGAAGATCCAGAGTCTGCTAAAAGTAAGGCATGATGTGGCAGTCAATTTGCCAAAACCACCGGTCAGAACGTGTAGGATCGGCGGGTACTGCTTCTTCATATGCCTGTCTTGGTGGAAGCGCTCATTCTGCGCTTCACAACAACGGCCTCACATTGGCTGTGCAACTACGATGCCACGGGAAGTCGGGCTCAGGAAGGATCCCGCCAAGCTTGCAAGAGGACTTATCGAAAAAGGACATCTCATCTGAGGATGATCGACGCCTGGATACACAAGCAACGGAGTTACGCAGATCATCCACGTTTGCATGCTCCTCGAAGACAAAAGTACAGTTGTCCAGGAGGCTAAAGCGCTGCCGCAGACGTGACTGAAATCGAGGAGCTCTGGCGCGGTCATGATTCGTTTTCTGAGTGAATGATGTGTCTGTGTGCGTTTGGCTGTCACTCGCGAGTTTGGGCATACGACCTCAATGCCTGTCTTCAAACGGAATCTGCCAGGGACCCTCGACTTCTTCACCGCTCGCGCCCCGATCCCGAATCGCGCGAATTCGATTTCGTGCTTGACACCAGTCCGGGGAAGCAGGGCCAGCGAGCCGGGGAACGGCAAGACTAGGTGCTGAAGGCGGTCCCCAGCGCCGCCGGCGGCGGGATCTTAGACTGATTCCCGGGACGGGAGTTCCTAGCACACCAGAGGATGACAGCAGAGAGCAGTCCTGGGGTCGCACACGCCGCAACGGTCGGACTCTGGCCAGACAGTGCGCTGCAGATGCTGATACTCGCACTGGGCGACAGAGAGACCGCCAGTCTTGTCGCCGGGCGGCGATCTTCAATCAGCCGCGTACTGTATCTTGTGCATCTCCGGCGAGGCGGCACCCACCGACCACACCCACGACGAGGTTGAAGGAGCGGGACCAGGGCTGCCGGAGACGAGGAGGCGGCAAGTCAGCAGCAAACGACTTGTCAGATCTTCAGCGGCCGATGGTGGTTGAGGCGCAGCAACGGCGGCCGCGCTGATGACGGCGAATATTGACATGATGATGAAGGGGGGGCTGCAGCTTGGTCGGAGACGGGTATCTAACGTTGTTGGGGCTTGTCGGGCGGAGGCCGAGCATTGGAAGTCCACAGTGGTGACAGTGATGACAGTGGTGACAGTGGTGACAGTGGTGGTCGGGCATGGGCATAGGGCAGTCGGTCGTGTGGCAGTCAGTTTGCGTGTGGTGGACGCGCATATGCGATCCGCGGTGGGTTGTCAGTGCCCGGCATCAGGCGTTGGCAAG
The DNA here is from genome assembly GCA_010015785.1 of Saccharata proteae CBS 121410. Taxonomy (NCBI): domain Eukaryota; kingdom Fungi; phylum Ascomycota; class Dothideomycetes; order Botryosphaeriales; family Saccharataceae; genus Saccharata; species Saccharata proteae. The sequence continues at coordinate 524,739 of ML978724.1, forward strand.
CGACATATGAGTCGGCCTGCAGGCGTTGGCGAGGTGCGACACCCGCCTGCATCTCTCTCCATGCCCGCCGGCCATACTCCTTGAACGCTGCCAGCTCCTGCGTCCTGCAACGAGTTGACGTTCGCAGCATGGAGTCATTTCCGATATGCCAGCTGCAATGCACGCCGCCGTCGCCGAGTCTCAGGTCACGTGCCCGAATGCTGACCTGACCGGCCAGATCCCGTGACTGGACATGTCCTGGCGTCTGTCTTTCCCCCACCATCAATGCTATCACAGTAGGCCGGATCCTTATCAGTTGTGGCGGCCGAGGGTGCCATGCTCCTCTTTGCGTTGCGTCTACGGGCATCGTAGCATCGTCCACGACATCCACGACATCCACGACATCCACGACATCCACGACATCCACGCGGGGTTGCTGCACTTTGCTTCTGCTTGCTCTCTGTTGCTTATGTTGCCGCCACCGCCGCCGCTCCAGGTTTGATCGATTCCATACGAGCGTACCCACAGCATCCTCCGTAAAGCATGCAGACGCCCTCCCATGACGTTGGGACAGACCGTCGCGCTGTCATCGGCTCGCCTGCAAGCTTCTGGTTGCACTCATCCGCAGACGGTTTCGACCTTACCCATCCCCCGCATCCATTGGCCCCGCAGGATGCTTCGCGGGTCAAGCTGAGGACATCGACGACCCCAATTTCCATATCTCCGTCCAAGACGGCGCTCATCATCATTGACATGCAGAATTTCTTCCTGTCCGAGGCGTTCGGGAGGAAGAGAGGAGCCGGCCATGCGGCCGCCGACAAGCTGTTGAAGTATGCCATACCGGCTGCTCGCAAAGCCTCGATCCAGATCATATGGCTCAACTGGGGTCTTACCCAGGACGACATCGAGTCCATGCCTCCTGCAGTGAAACGCGCCTTTGGCTTTGAGGCCGTCCCGTATGACGGTGCAACGGCTGTGGACGACGGTGATGGTCAGACCGACTTGTTTAGTGAGCGCTCCAACGGCATGGGCGTTGACAAGGACGGCACCCTGCGTCACCAGGGCGGCCACGTGCTCCTGGAGAACGGAAAAGATGGCAGGATATATAAAGGTCTGGGATCGCGTTGCGGGACGGTTGTCATTCCCAACACGGGCGAAGAAGTCGACGCCGGACGCCTCTTGATGAGAGAGTCCTGGAATGCAAGCCTCTGGCCACCGCTGGACGAGGCGTTCGAAGAAGGGTCGAAGCTCCCATCAACACCAGACGTCTGGATTCACAAGAACCGCATGTCGGGCCTGTGGGGCGCCACGACGCCCTTGCAGGACTTCTTGGAGATGAAAGGCATCAGGACTCTGCTCTTCGCGGGCGTCAACACCGACCAGTGTGTCAGCGGGACGCTGACCGATGCGTTCAGCAAAGGATTCGACTGCGTGCTGCTGTCCGACGCAACTGGAACGACGAGTCCGAACCATGCGCAGGAGTGCATCGAGTTCAACTGCGCGAAGACCTGGGGCTTTCTGACATCGAGTCAAGATCTAGCGAACGGGGTGGCGCAGATGTACGAGTAGCTTTGGGACGAGGCTTTGGAGTCGGCATATACGGCAATGCGATGTAACAACAGTCGGTATGCAAACTGGTGGCGCTGGTATGTACTGTACGTACAGTACATACAGTACATACAGTACCGCAATGCAGTCGTTGGCGTTCCTGTTGGAGCCGCAGTAGGTCGTGTCGTTGCCCATCCTGTGCGAGGCGTTCCTGCTAGGGAACGCGACGGAGACGCACGATCGCAGCCCGCATCCAGACTCGGGGCGCCTTTCAGCGTGGTGTTGCAGATGGGGGTTCAGATGGTGATGATGGTGGTTCAGATGCTTCAGATGCTTCAGATAGGTTCCGTAGACTCGAACACGACTCAAGCTCCGCCTCCGAAAGTGGAACGCCCTGGCGCGCGCGCCAAGAGCCCTCTCCGCTCCTCCACACCCTCCACCTTGCAGCTTCCACCATCAATGCTCGCGATGCCGCCATGAGCCACAGCTTGTTGCAAAGATTCATCGAATCCAACTACTTCAACGACGATCCCTCGCTCTCCGTCCTATACCTGTCGTGTGTGCCCCCCACTCTCCGCAGCCATCCCCGAGACCTCCACCGGCTAACTCGACACGGTATTCAAGTCGATATGCGGAGCAGGTCGGGATCCACTGGGTCCTCTGCTCGAAGCTGCGGCAGTTCACCTATGAGGAGATTGAGTTCTTCCTGCCGCAGCTGTGTCACCTGCTCATCAGCGTCGACAGCGAGTCCGTCGCCTTGGAGGAGTTCCTGCTAGACTTATGCGAAGAGTCGGTCAGCGGCGCATTGCTGGTATGTTTCTCTGCCCGTAAACTCTCGTTCGACCAACCTCACAAGTCGCGCTGCAGACATTCTGGCTCTTCCAGACCTACCTTCATGACCTCGCCGGCAACCCTCAATCAAACGCGTTCAAGACATGCAGGAGGATATACAACAAGGTCCAACACATCGTCTTCGGCGCGTCCGAGCCAGTGGGAAGAGAGAAGATCAAGGAGAACATCCTACCTGTCACCGTTCTCTCCAGTTTGATCTTTGCCAGTGTTGCTGCGCCGTTCTTGCCGAAGCATGCTGGCCCCCTTGCACTTGCACAAGCCCGGAAGCCAAGGCCGACTGTGGAGACAATATCTGATACGCCTCAGACTCAGAAGTTGGCGCGAAGTCACACGGTTGCAGGCGGTGGTTCGACAAGGCAGAAGAAGTCGAGGCCGCGGTCTCAAGTCTTGCCACCTACAGAGAATCCTCTCTCACCAGAATCCCCGACCATCCGTACCAAAAGCTCGCCCGCAATTGACCTAACACTGGGCTCTGTGAAGAACAAGGGCTCTAGGGTCGCATCTGCAGGTCCACGACCATCACTTTTGAGCATCAGTTCAGAAGCGCGACTAAGCTCTTCGTCGTTGCCTGATTTCCGCAACGCTGGCATCTCTCCGATTCCCACGCCCCCAGCAACTGCAGGACTCGTCTCTCGTCCAAGCGAGAATACCTATCGCCGCCATTCGCACAACCCTCGGCCGTTATCACCGAAATCTCTGCCAAGGAATCAGCAGATTCGAATTCTGCGCTCGAATTACTTTCGTAGCCAGACCCAATTCCTTAGCGCGCTCGAAGACATATCAAATCGCCTGGTGATTGTGCCAAAGCCTGCCAGACTGAGTGCCCTGCGCGCAGAGTTGGCACTGATCGCCCAGGACTTGCCAGCTGAGGTTGACATACCACTGATCTGTCCAGCCACACTAGTAGACGGCGTGGCCGCCCACAGCAAGCATCATCGCATCGTTCGCCTCAACCCGGCTGAAGCAACTAGCCTAAACAGTGCAGAGCGAGTTCCGTATCTACTGATGGTAGAGGTTCTGCGAGACGACTTCGATTTTGATCCAGACAGCGAATCAAACCAGCGGTTACTGTCAAAGCTTCTACTGGAGAAAGGTGCCACAAGAAGACGCCTCTTTGATCTGACAGACGCCGCACGGCAGATCATTCCGGAACTGCCGGCCGATCCTGGTATTGACAGCGTTTTCGAACCGGCCAACGGCGACTTGGGAAACACGTCTCTGCTCCAAGATCCGCCCGAGGAGGAGGATGGTCACAGCTTGTCCCGGACTGTTCTGGCCAATAATGGCAAGTCTTCGGCTCCGCGCTCCTCGAGTGGTGCAAATACGATGTCTTCGATAGCTTCTGCTTCAACGCCCCGGACCTCGGACATCGACACCAGTCGGGCTAACAGCCCTATCCCACGTAAGATGACACTTCCTCTGTCAAACAAGACGCAAGGACCCGATCAGCCGGACTTTTCTGCACTCGCGACGCACATGCGTACTGCAGCCCAAATGCTTGCTCAACTCGAAACCAGTGGCTCGAAACGCCCAAGGAATGAGGTTGCATCAATCAAGGCAAAAATCATTGCCAGCATGCAAAGTCTCGAAGAGCAAAGCTTTTACGTAGATGAAGTCACCAACGCGCCTACGTTCGACAGCATCATGGCCGATGCTAAACACACGGCGACAGTGACTGCCGAGCCAGAAGAATTTGATAATGGAATGTCAGATGTGCCAAATCCTGCACTCAATGCGAGCGCCGGCGCCGCCCGAATGGAGAACGATCAGAAGACAGGTGGTGTACAACGTAGAGGTGACCGAGATGATCCAAGTGCAGCCACATTTGGCGAAGAATGGACTGCCAAGAAAGAGCGCATTCGGAGGTCATCACCCTACGGATGGATGAAGAATTGGGATTTGATCAGCGTCATTGTCAAGACAGGCGCGGATCTTCGCCAGGAGGCATTTGCCTGTCAGCTCATCCAAGTGTGCTCCAAGATCTGGCAGGATGCCGGGATTCCAGTGTGGGTCAAATGCATGCGCTTCCTCGTCACGGGTGAATCCTCTGGCCTCATCGAGACAATTACAAACGGAGTTTCCCTGCATTCATTGAAACGCAGCCTCACGCTGGCCAGCATAGCCGCTGGCACCAATCCTCGGAAGCGGATCGCTACCCTGCGGGACCATTTCCTCAAAACATTCGGCGAGCCTGATAGCGAGACCTATGCGGCCGGTGTAGACGCTTTCGCACGCTCACTTGCCGCTTACAGCATCATATGCTATGTTCTTCAGCTCAAGGACCGCCACAACGGAAACATCCTCATCGATAACGCAGGCCATATCATACATATTGATTTCGGGTTCATGTTGTCAAACAGCCCTGGCAGCATGGGCTTCGAGGCTGCTCCGTTCAAGCTCACGCAGGAATATGTCGACGTTCTTGGGGGAGTGGGGTCGCCTGCTTATCTCCATTTCGTAGACCTGTGTAAACAGGCGTTTCAAGCGCTGCGGAAAGAGGCGGAGCGCATCGTCATGCTTGTAGAGATGATGGGTAAGGAAAGCCGCATGCCCTGCTTTGCAGCTGGCGTACAGCAAGCCGTAGCCGCGCTAAGGGCCAGGTTCATGCTCCAACTGTCCAAAGAAGAAGCGCAGGGCTTCGTGGAGGACTTGGTAGCGAAGAGTGTTGGGAGTTATTACACAAGATTGTGGGTAGACGTCGCATCTGACATTTGCCGACTATCGCTAACCGCAGACATGCAGATACGACACGTTCCAGTATCGCACGCAGGGCATCTATTGAGCATCGCTGGTCGCGAAGCAGCTTTCTATGACGTCTATGTTCGGCATCGCGGCGGCGTTGGTCGATTGGGCATTCCGGCGCGTCTTCATCACTCTCCCGATTTAGGTTTCTATATACAGGTCTACGGACATCGTCGCGTAAAGAATCAATTCTTATTCCAGCTTCTCACGCGGTTATACCTCTTGGTCACACGCATTCCCCAGCAGCAACAGCACCTTTCAGCAATGGCGGGTAACGTCGTCAACTCAGCTACGATCCATATCCAAGTGGCGCCCAAGGTCCTATTGCCATGCCTTGGCGCCAAGTTCTGGGTCTGACGTTGAAACAGGCCCCCTGAAGTCCATCCAGTCACATGCAAGACGCAGGTAAAGTCAACCCCAGGATACTGACATTGCGCTGCAGTTACATGACCAAACTCCTTTAGAAACTTGCCGATTTCTTCAGCAGGCGATCAATTTCGGGTGTCTCGGATCAGAGATTATTGACAACCCCATTCCCGAATTGCCATCGTACATACGAAAGCACGGGAAGGCCTTATCAGAGGAGCAAGTCTGTTGCACATCCGCTCAGGCGTAGAAAGTTTGGGCTCCAGCGCTAATGCCGCCCATCACGGTCTCCTGTGTGGACAACATTGAGCGCCGAGGGGCAGTTAAACCCCATGAATTGATTATGTTTCTCATGGGTTCCTGCATACGCTAAACTGCACGCCAGCTGTTCAACTTTCTGGAGTCTGGACACCTCAAAAGTCAGACTGACTTTGTGGACTCGAATGTTTGGTGGCTGTTGATGAACTTGTGTGTATACGTGCGGATGAAAGGTAACTGACGTGGCTGCAGACGCTGGCTAGCAAGGCCTCGTTGGCTTGGGGTGACACAGCAGCATATATAGATCTTGGCAGTGCTTTCGTATCGCTAACTCGAAGATAGCAATGCATCAGGTTGGTAGACATGGTTTTGCATTTCCGCGGTCGACCCGCGGGCGATCCGCGGGCAGCAACAGTGGGATTCCATCAGCCGTCGGGCAATTTCGCTCTGCATGTTCCGTGTTGAATGTGCGGCAATCAGAAAGGGACCATGCTGTTGTGATTACGGCAGAAGCAAGTTTTGCACAATGACAGTCTTCCTGACGCCGGTCAAAATCACAAGAACAAGTTCAGTAACACAAGGATCAGTATTACCAGGAACTTCGACCTGAGCGTCCTGTAAGAGATGAATGTATGCTCTGGAGCATCCGTTGTGATTGGGAATTGTAAGATGGCATCCACGCTGCTGCAGCTGACAAGGTCAAAATGCCCTGCACTATCTCTTACAAGAGGTAGTCAGAGGTCTGTAGCTTTTGAAAAAACTGCTGTGCTGAAACTTTATCAGATTCCCCAGGCTAGATGTCATTCTCTACCCTTGTGTGCGGTGGAAACGATACCTGGTCCTCATCCGCTGATGTGTATTTCCACTCCGTAGCATTGACATGACAAGCGGGGACAATGCTAAGGCCAGGACAAAAGAGGATCCTGATACGATACTGGATGTTATTGACGCAGGATGGACTGGGATGAAGGGACTGTCTGTATCCCATTCTCCACTACACCGCAGGATGGCGCGATCCAGTGAATGACGACAACCTTTTTGAGTTTTTTCTGCAGATGAGACAGCCGGTGCCAAGTAAATACTCCAGGTCCATTCGATCTACTTGGAGTCATGGTCTAAGCCAAGAAAAGGTGTTCAGAAGGACCGTGCCGCCTGGCAGGTGCAGGCATCCGATCAGAGAGCATGCGTGCCTGTGAAGATCAAGTAACGGAGTCGCACACGTGTAAGGACGCCACGAATCTTCACGGCCTGAAGCGAAGTGATGTGTGAAGACAGGGACCAGGGTAATGTTATCCCTTCCACCCCCACCCCACTTACCAAATAGACCACGGCGGATACCTCTCCGCGGATCATTGCAGAAGTCGCAAAAGCGGCTATGCGGTACCATTCAATCCATTATCAGCGATGATATTGGAGTAAAAAGAAAAAGGATCTTCAGGGCCTTGCTCCCTCTCCTGCATGAGGCCTGTTCTCTTTCTTTGCTTTTTATACGTCTTTCCCGCCGCCATTTCCGAGGCCGTCCTTTCCCCCTTATCACCCCGGTCCGAAGGCAAGCATCAACGTCGGGTGCTCCCATATTGCCAGCCGGCTCGGCCGGACGGAGATTTCGTCTGCTGGCCCAGCAAATGCAACTTGCCGCCCTCAAAATCCGGTCTTCGGGTTTCAGGCGAGATAGGAAATAATGATCCCGGTCACGGTCTGGGCGGTACTACCACAACCGCCGGGTGCCGAAACACTTGGCAGCTCAATGCATTAAGCGACTGCTTCGTGGACACGCATGTATCCGCTGTATAGATGTCTTTGCTTGGGCCTGGTGGGTTTTGACCGTTGATGAGATCTATGGTCGAATGTTGATGACTGAAGAGTGTCTGGATGGTGGCAGCCAGTCACTGGAGAAGTTACCTTAGGCAGATGAACGAGTTCGAGGATCTCCCAGCGAGAACTTGTATAGAGCTTTTGCAAGGCACATCTGGATAGATGTAGGTGTTGCATTCAGCTGCTGAACGCTTAAATAGACACGCTGCGGATGTCAATAACTTCGTAGAAGTCAAGGCGTGAGATTCGTGGGCGACGAGTTCAGAGGCGAAACAACCATACGTTTATTTTACCCGATACTTGCTCATCACCTGAACGTTGGTGGACGCTTCGGCTTTTTCAGCTCACAGGCCTTTACCAATAAAACCACTACCTTCTTGTTCCAAGCAGATCCTCACGATGTACTTCAATTCGGTATCCGTCTTCCTCTTCCAACTTGTCAGTGCTGTTAAGTGGCCTAAACCCAATGAGTACAAGGACAAAAATTGATAGGTTATGACGACGCCGTATGGTCACGGGCACTTCAGCAGCTGACGCTCGAGAACAGCTCAGTAGGCAGCGACACTGACTACTCAGGCGTCCTTGATTGTATCACCTTCGATGACAGCACAGAATCTGTGTGGTTCAATAATTGGAATGAGGACGAGGGCCAGGACTGGATCATCTATTCCAAAGGAGGTTGCAAAGGCGAGCAAACCATAGCAAGTCATGGATGCATGTCTAGGATTGGTTCGGGGAGATCTGCCCGGATGGAGTGACCGCATCAGCCATATCCTGATTTGGTGAGCATGTGATACATGCTGATTAGGTGCCCTATGTCTCTTTGTTATCTCTATGACAGGTGCATACAGCTTCCTCAGAGGAGCACAGCGTGTAAAGTCATTCTTGTTTCGCACCTCTCGATTCTCTATAGTTCTCTCTACTATCTCCGTTTTCCCATACCCGGTCAGTAACGAACATATCAGATCTTGTTGCAACCTCACCAAATTTCAACCCATCGAGATGCTCAAGTCGTTAAAGTGCCTCTTTGGTCAATGTATTCCACCTGTCTTCTTCTTCTTTGCCCTCGCGCGAGATTTGGACTCGATGTCCCCGACCTCGACAGCTTCATCAGGATTGCTCATCCAGCGCGATGATGAGGCTCTACGCCAGTGCCTCCAAGGTAGCGACTGCGTCGACAGCTTCGAAGCCACCGAGCGCTGCTATAACGACAAGATTGGCACCACTCCACTCAACAGTGCGACCCAAGCCATGGCTTTGGCGTACCAAGATTGTGTCTGCAATGACCAAGCCACAAACAACGCGGATTCTTTCAACGGCTGCATAAACTGCCTCTATGGTGGCAACATGTCTTACAATGTCCTGGACTTCGCCGAAAACTCGGTTATGGACCTTTGCCACAACGGTACTGGTACGGGTGCTTCGAAAGATACGCCTTGAAATGCGCGGATAAAGGTTTACTGACATTTTGTCCTGCTGCAGCATCTCAGACCAACCTCATCAAATGGGTGGCGAGCTTCATCATGTTCATGAATGACATTGACAAGTCCTTCTCCATGTCATCGGCCGTCCCATCCGCAGTCACTATCACTGGCGATATGGCTTCCTATTCTCTCCCGTCTTCTCACGCTTCTATGGTTGTCACACCCACTCCAACAAACCGCTCAACAATCGCCCGTGTCAGCGCCCCGATGACTTCGGTCATTTCGGGCAGCTATCAAACCCCTCCCGCCGTAAACATATCAACTGCATCTATGCTCACTTCCGCGCCGGTGTGCTCAATGACGAACAAGGGTGCGGAATACACAAGCGTTTTATTTGCGGATGGCCCCACGACTGTCTATGTCGTTATGCCCAGCCCTCCCACCCAGAGAGCCTCGGTTTGTTCAGCGACTTCGGTCACGACTACCACGACGTCGTTATACGGCCCTTCAGCAACAGCAACGGCAGATGCGAGCATTGGAAATCTCACTAGCGGTGGAAGAAGAAACGTCGCATTCCCACGCGCCTTGATGATCAGGTGGATCTTTCCAATGGAGTAATGCTGATTAAAGCTTGTGCAGATCGGTGTACCATGGGGTCTCGTGGATGGTAGTTTGGAGTTTTGTTCATCTTTGACTGATTTTCTCTTGGGTATCTGCGCTTTTGGCGCCAGGACCACATTTGCGTAACTAGTTTGTTCTGACATCAAACCCTGTGTATGTCTTGTGCCATAATCGAATAAAACACCTTCAACATGATAAGCACTCGATCCGAATACGTGATTTCTTCATTCTCAGTCGACTTTTATTTAGGGAAAGACTTCCTGTGGATGTGATTAAATATGATGCAAGATTCATGGAGCACCGGTGAATTGCAATCTCTAGGAGTAAATTTTGAGCATTTTCGAAAGAAGCATTTCGAGATACTACCTAGCGACTGTACGGCACATTTGAGCCTTCCACATCCCGCGGCTATACATCATCTTAGAGTCTTCACCAAGACTTAGACTACACTCCCATCAATTTCATGCAACCGCGACGCTCGAAACGCTTTCAGAAACATAGGGCGGAAAGATCCAACGACGACCCCACGAGACAAACAAGAAGATCAAGTCAACTTGAGCGGACATCCCAGATTAGCGAAGTGCGGATTCAGCTTCTCGAGCGCAAACGTCAACACCTCAATACTCGGATTGAGAACAGCATCCAAACTAGTCGGCACGCGCTCTGTCGCAATCTGATACAACAAGCACGTCACATCCGTCGGGCTGGCGGCCGTCAACTCGCCCTTTTTGATGGAGGCGAAGTCGACAGGGACGAAGGCGCCGTTGCCGACGTTGCCGCCGAAAGGAACGGGCGCTTCGTTGTACATGAGGAAGATTTCCTCGCCGGCGAGGTTGGCGGTGTACGGTTCGATGCGGTTGGTCCAGTTGGCGGGGATCTGCTCGGCGTGGTTGAAAGTCCAGCCGCCGGAGCCGTCGGGCGAAGCGCCGAAGAAGGATTGAATGGTCGGGAGGTCGGGGGTGTAGTTGTTGGCGCCGCCGGGCATGAGTTCGTAGAGGCTGAAGATTTCATTAGCATACTGCAAGATTGAAAGGTGGTGGAGTGGACGTACAAGGAAGCAGCACCGAAGAGCAGCAAGCTCAGCGGACCGAAGTAAAAGTTCGGGTTCTCGGCCACGGACTGATCGTAGCGCTGCTTGCGGAATGCGCCGAGCGTCTTGCGGTTGAACAGGTGGTTACAAGATTCATCCATCATGCCGAACAAAGTCCCGTTGAACTTGAAGTTGTCGCCGTTGTGGGTGAAGAAGTCGTTGCGGGTGAGCGAGCTATCGGCCTCGAAATGGTTGTGGCCATCGAGGCCGGGCTCCGAACCGGTCAGGAGAGGAGAGACTGAGGTGCGTGTCGTCGCGTCGCAGCCGATAGACAGCTTCTCCGTCACGATGTCGCCGTCGGTGGTGGTGAGGCCGAGGACGGCCAAGAGCACGGCCAGGTCGTAGCCCACGTTGTACACGTTTTGCTGAGCATCGACGAGCTCGTTGAAAGTGACGATACCATCGCGGGCCAGAAAGCCGTGGTTGGCAGCCGTATTCAGACCGGGGCAAGGGCCACGGATATCAGTGCTAAGGAAGTTAGCCAACGGGCACGACCGCAACTTTGGATTCTGGGAGCACTTATGTTGAAGTCGGGGCTCTGAACTCGTGATCCGTGTCGCCTGGAGCGGGGACGAGGTAGCCGCCCTTGGCATTGCCAGGCTGGCCGTTCGCAGCACCATTGTATGGGTAAGCTGCTGTATATGGCACGGCGGGTACGTGGTTGGGGTTGAAAGGGCAAGTGTCGGGGCCGCCCTCTTGCCCGGTACCTGAATCCTGGCGGTGCAGGAGGGCCGAGTCGACGCCAGCAACGGCCGGGACAAAGGGAAAGGCGGAAACGGCGTATGCGCCCACAAGAGCGGAGACGAAGATTCTCGGAGACATGGTTATGAAGGCAAAAGGGCCGAGCAGGCAAGAAGGTTGTGCAAGACTTTGGAGGAAGCTCGGACGACGGAGAGAGAAAAGCCTGGGTGAGATAGACGGGGCTTGGGATGATATACCTACTATCCGCTCCATCTAGTCCTACCTACCTCACTTCGCTTCCTTGAGAACGCTTCCTCGCGTCTTCTAGGTTGTTTCGTCGAAGTGGTCGGTGTCAATAGGCACTGTAGTAGCGCTAGAGAGCGCCATCCATACAGCGCGAGACATTGCCAGAGGTCAAGCAAGCCGATTGGTGTTCCTGGAACCAGGTCTCCGCAAGCCCCGAGATCCCCTCATACGCCATCGACTGTCAGTCCTTTTACGCCCGTAGACCCATTTGTGGGCACTCATGGCCACAGGCCACAGATGGCAAGGCCAAGCTGGCTTCGCCCGTAATGTTTCGAGCTAGAAGAAGGTGATGTGGAAGCGGAGGGGCTGATGCAGGGAATGATCGGCACGGTGGGAACCGGAGGAAGCCATGGCGCGGACTAGACGAGATCAGGTCACGATGCTAGAGGGTATGAGAGGAGCGCAGAGCGAGACATCGCAGAGTCTTGTCTTTTTGCTGCCTCGTACCGCGGTGCATCTGCAGCTCGGCAGTTGTGGTACACAACGTCGTAAACGAGTGTGTCGCCTTTCTGATAGTGCCTTCCAAGTGCTTGGCAAGACACTTCTCCATTAACGTTATGCGCGGAAGAAAGTGCTCGGTGATGGAGAAACAACTTACAAGCAGGGAACAATGGTGACGGAAAGTAGTGAGCGCGAAGCATTGTCTCAAACTCGCGCACAGAGGCCATCTTGATTAATATTCATCGTGAGACGGCTCGGGAGGAGCGGTCTGACGAGCGTGCCGTGCTGAGGTTGGAGACTGCGGGATCTTCAGGGGTGGGTCAAGGGTGGTAAGTCGAGCTTAAATTAAGCATACCACTGACGGCTTGCTTATGCAAGTCATGCATTCTGTAAGTTACATCACTGCTTGGACATACAATGCGTTTTGCACCCATCCTGAATTTCCCTGCGTCAGCTTAGCACTGCAACAAAGATTAACAGCAACCCTCACCATGCTCAACCAACACAACAAACAACTCTCTTCGTCTCCCGACCTACTCTCCCTCGACCGGGTTCCTTCCCTCCATCCGCACGCCGTCGGAGCGCTAGCCACATAGCGTACCGAGGCATGTCATAGTAGTGTTTCCGCAATCCTCGCATCTGGTACGGGTGGATCATCCCGTCCAGACTCGAATCGTCGACGGAGTGGGTGGCTATCGCTGTTTCCAGATCAGCGGACCACGTATCTAGGATCGGCTGGCGGACGGATGCCGCCGCACGAGGGAATCTGCTGGAGCAAGGGCTAGGGTGGTGGTCTGGATTAACACGCCGCTGAGCGCATGGATTTTTGATATCGGGTGGTCGGAGTTGAGGTGCTGTAAGCACGTGCGGGCTGTGGGTGGAGTATTAGGCACCGTGGAGCAAAGGGAGTCTAGAAATGTTGTTCTCGTGGAAACGTTTGTTTTCGCGGTCAAGTCGAGTGGTGCAGCAGACAATGGTTAAAGATCATTTGTATGTAGGCAGTTCGCACATTGCGTGTGGACGTGCTCAAGCTCTTAAAATCACGAATTAGCGTGCGTTGTAAGCCGTGTGAAGCTTCAAGGTGTCTGTGCTTACCTTACTACACCTCTCTTCAAGCACTGCATCAAGAATCTGCGGCTGTTCTACTCGCTGCAGAGGCACGGTCGCCAGGTTGAAAATGCTGTGGGAACAGAGGCCCTTCACTTCAGATGCTGGTCTGGCTGCAGTAGTACCGCAAGGACGATGCACTCCGGGGCAGCAGTGTCAGGTCTAATATGAGAAGATCAGTGTCATTCAAAGAGATTTCATTGACCTCTGGTTAGAACCATTCCCAGCCCTCATGATATACGATCAGAAAATGGTATTCCCCAACGCCTGTTTGATGCTCGCCTTTCCACCGAGAACGCCGGACCGATATTGTGGGTTGAACCCTCACACATAAATAATGGCCATCGTCAAAGGGAGACAGTCGTCAGAGACACAAGCTCCGCGAGGAAATAAAGTGGAAGATAATGGCCTCCACGGGAAGAAGGAAATGAAGAAGTCCTTTAGAGGAAGGGGACACGTCAGAAGAGACGAGGCTCGCTACGCAGCAGTCTTGAGATTGTCAGTCCTCTTGCGACGGCGAAGAAGCTGCAGCCTGATTCCTCGATAAGTCAACCAACTACTCGTTCCTCGTCATCTTCTAGGTGTAATCACCGCACCTCATAGATTGCCATGGCCTTTTGCATATCCTCGAGGGACTCGCGCTGGTCGTAGGCAGCCATGAGAGCAGCGTTGCGCTCCTTTTGCTCCAGAGCCCGTTGTTCGGCGTTGCTGAGGCCTGTTGATCGGGTTGGAGAGTAGGCGCGGTCGAGGTAGGCAGTTACGGCGTAGCCTGGCGGGAAAGTGTCAGCTTGCTTCTTCATGGCGAGGTTGAAGAAGAAGTCGCCTACCCATGACGAGGAGAGTGGTGGCTGGCAGGTACCATCTCCCAAAACGACGTGGTGCTTGCGGCATGGTGGATTGCATCTTTGCGAGCATGTGTGGTTGAAAGGCTTGGAGGGCAGGGTGGACACGGGCAGCAGTAGAGAAAGGTCTCAAAGGGGCTGTGCAGCGCGGCATGGTGCGGAAGGGCGATGAAGAAGGGATATGTGGACGGGGTGCGTGTCGCGTGAGGTGTCTAGGTCGGGTCGGTGGTTGCGCGGGTGGCAATGGTACACCTCGGTATCGGTATATGGAACCGGTAGAGCGGCGGTATATGGAATCGGTAGAGCGGAGGAATGGGGTTCGGAGCTTCTGGGGTTGTTTGTCTGGGGTTTGTGGTGTTGCGGCAGTTGGATTGGTAAGTTCTGTTTGGCGGAGGCTTGCTGGGCTGTAAGCACACTGTAGCTGGGAGTGAGGAGGGAGTAAGAGCGCTGGCGGAGAAAAGGCTGAATTGATGTACAGTATTGCTACTCGCAGCGGGAGCCTTGGGTCCAGCCCGCGCTCTCGCTACAATCATCTGATCTGATGCGAGGGTAGCGGGTGCGGAGAAGCGGGCTGCCCTGAAGCGGCGGCAGTCAATAGGGAGGACGACGATTCATCGGGAGGGATTGGTGTAGATGTGTGAGTGCGAGTGGGTGGCAGGCGTGCGACTCTCGTGAGCGTGGAGTGAGACTGGGGTTGATCAGTGAGTCGTGTTGCTTGTCATCACTCCACCCGCCGGCCGCTCCCGCCCTCGGCTGATAACTTAATCTACCGGTATGACCCCGATTCTTTCCCGTCAATTTGCCGACCGCACTTCATGCAATCTTTCGACCTCCCAGTCCCGAAAGCCTAACTTATATACCGCAAATATCGACCACGAAACGCAGAGGATTGATCGTCTGGTGATAGCGCTCAGATCCAGGCTTGCCATGGACGTCCTCTGCATGCTCTCGGAGGGGTGGGATGGTAGGAGCTGCACCAACGTTGCTTCGTGTCTTTGAGCACATAGCAGAATCTTCCCAATCATTTCTTGTCCTGTCTATTCTGTGCTTCCATACCGTGTGCATCATTTCCTATTGACCGACTGGAGTCGTGTGTTGTTGGGACTCGTCTGTGGCTCACTGTGCCATCAAGTATGCGGGCAAGACGTCCATCTCAAGGAAGAGAGTAGTCTCTCTTACGAACCAGCAGTCGCAGTCAAAGATGGCAGAAAATTGCGGTGTTGTTTCTGAAGCTAGAACACCTGCGACTGTGCAAGAAAGTTATCCCATCCAAGTCCAGGACGCGGACCGCTTCAGATTAACATTAGCCCAGATGCAAGTACCGCCAGCTTTCTCGAGCCAACACAGCCACAGAAACCTCATGTGTGAGCAGGGGTCTCAGGGGTCTCAAGCAAGAGCTGAAGCGACACTTTGCTGTTTTCAGCTTGATTGGTTTGGCTTCCATCACGACGATCTTTTGGACTGGTCTTGGTCCTGGGTAAGTCTCCGGTGTTGAGCCTTGGGGCCGTCATTGCTATCCTTGCTGAAAGTCTTGCTAGTCTTGTTACGGAAGTCGATGCTGGAGGCCCGGGGGCTGCCATTTATGGCTTCGTCCTCGCAGCCATCCTACAGTCCTTCTTGGCCGCGTCGTTGGCCGAGTTCGTCTCAGCTTACCCAACCGAAGGTGGTATAGTATGTGTAGCTGATCTCTCGTCTTTAATGTAAGGAGATCTCATCTTTGATGATCGTGGCAGTGCCACTGGGTTGCTGCAATCGCGCCGCGACGGTACAGTGGGCTCCTCTCCTTTACCACAGGCTGGTGGTCAGTGTCGAGCAGGATCTTCACGCCCGCGTCTACCAACCTGCTCTATGCTCAGAATTCCATGGCTCTGATCGCGCTTTACCATGATACCCTGGTGATCAAGACCTCGATGACGTTCGTCGTATATCAGATTACCAACATTGCCACGGCTGGTGTGGTTCTGCTTGGTAACAGGATTATACCCGCCATGAATCGACTCTCTTCCACGTTGACTGTATCTCCGAACCAGGTACGGCGGTAACTGACGCATGGCAGTGTTCTACCTACAGCTAGCGTGGTTCATCCTCTTGGTCACCGTTGCAGCAACAGCATTAAGTCATAACGACGCCAAGCTTGTATTCCGAACCTGGATCAATGAGACAGGTTGGCAGAATAAAGTCATTTGCTTCATCACGTATGCATTACTCACCTATTCTGCTCCAAACAGCCACACCATCGCTCACACCTCCCAGCGGCCTTGTCAACCCTCTCTCTGCCCTCAGCGGTCTTGACGGCATAACGCACATAAGCGAGGAAACGCCCAACCCCTTCCGCAAAGCCCCCTTAGCTCTTCTCCGTACGCTCTCCATCGCTTTCGTGACCGGTCTTTCCTACCTCCTCGCCCTTATGTTCTCTGTCCAGGATTACGCCGCGCTGTCGAATAGCTCAACCGGTCTTCTGCTCGCTGAGCTCTTCCGCCAAGTTACGCAGTCTCGCGGCGGCGCGTTCGCGCTCGTTTTCCTGTTGTGGATCGCTTGGGCCCTTGTATGGTGGGTTCGCAGCTTCGTACCGGTCGTGTAGTTTGGGCCTTTGCCAGAGATGGAGGGCTGCCGCTGTCGGATCGTTTGTGTCGCGTGTCGGGGCGATGGGGTGTTCCCTTGAATGCGCAATTGTTGTTTACTGCGATATGTGCAACTCTGGGCTGAATATACCTGGGTACGTGATTACCCAGCCCTGGCCTCTATGCAAGAGGTATCTTGGTCCTCTCTGCAGCGTCTTTGCTAACGACTCCATACACGCAACAGGCTCATCTGCAGCCTTCAACGCCATGCTCGGCTCCGCTGTCACAATTAACAGTGTCGCCTATCTCATTCCAGTCCTGACGAACGTCCTACAGCGCCGCAAGGTCTTGGTCAAAGGCAAGTTCCACGTGGGTGCTGTACCAGGCAGGTGCGTGGCCCTCGGCCCGTTAGCCTGGCTAACCTTAGCCATTATCTTCTTTTCGTTTCCTTACGAGCAGCCTGTGTCCGCGGCGAATATGAATTACACGTGCGTTTGTGTGGGCGGTATTGGGGCGGTGGCGCTGGGTTGATTGGTGGTTCGTCGCGGGGGAGAGGTTTACGGAGAGGATGGCAAAGGCGAAGGAGGATGAGAAGGCGAAGAGGGCGATTTGTGAGGCGGTCCTACTTGGTGAAGATGTTGCGGAGCGGGTCGGAGCCATCGGGGAAAGCGTCGCGGTGTCGGAAAAGTAGGGATTCGAGGTAGCAACAAGAAAGAAGACTTTTGGTACGGCCTTGAGGGAGTGAAGGAGGAGGACGGAAACCGTAACGACCCTGGATGTTACCACCATGAGCCAACCCTCCAATCCTCGTAGGGCAATGACTCGCACGTTACGCGCGAACTGTCCTGGCACGCTGTCTGCCGATACCACAGTGGTATCTCTATCCTGGATACAGAGCGCTGACGTTTCGCAGGTTTTCAGATAGCAAGCACTCGAAGGTGGTTGCTTCCAGAATCACCTCGCACCGAAGAGCAGGGCAGCCAGTGGAGCACATCATGTCCGCATACAGTAATCTAAGCTCAGGATTAAGATTATCATTCGTGGCATCAACAGACAATGCTCGACCCACTAGATGCAAGCCGTGCCCTGTTGCAAACGCCCATTGTCAACCATTGACCAATGGGAGCGCGAGAAAATCCACAGGCACGCGACAAAACTTGAATCTCTGCCAGGTCGAGGCGCAAATACCACTTCCGGCCATTCGAATTTCTGCATGCTGCCAATCAGAGGCTCTCCTCGAGCTCAAAATCACATGTGCCTTCTCGAATCCTGATAGCGACGAACAGTCATAATCTTTGTGCCGTTTGCACTCCGACTATAAGTACTGCACTTCCCCCGCCCTCCCACCATCTTCTCCTCTCCAACTACAAGTCAAGATCTTGAACTCGCACCAAAACTGCAACATTCAAGAAAATGGCTTCTCTCCCAGCAATTGCTGCGCACGCCCACTGGGCCCAACAAGACGAGCTCCCTGGTCTTTGTCGTAAGTCGCTGCCAACTGCATCCGCACTGGCTGATACTGATCTGGATTACAGAAACTCTCCTCGGTCTTGTCCTCGTCACTGTCTTGTTCTACAAACCGTGGAATTGGGTCCCATCATGGCAACATGGAGGCCCTGCTTCCAAGAGATTCGTGGTCCCAAGGATCCACGAGTGGGGCTCTGGTCACCGGAAGACCAACCCCAAGCAACAGCCCGGGCGCATCTCCCCTCCACCACTCGCTCCAAAGCCTTCCAAGACTTTCGAGGGCTTCGGTGACAACCTCAAGCCCACCGCAACGATCCGCCTCGGTCCCTCCTCGAGCCAGCCGACCCGGCCAAGTCTCCCCGGCCAAACCTATGCGCACAATTCCCCGGTCAACGATTCCCTCGCTGAGGAGGCACTGTCTGCCTTTCTCTTCCTGATGGTCGTTGTCTATGCTTTCAGCTGGTTAGAGCCTGAGCTCTTCGAAGATCTCTGCGCTTGCCTCATGGCCGTCCCTCATTTCTGCATTTCTTCCTGGAAGAAGTGGAAGAAGTCGTCTGCAAAAGCGGCGACTTCTGCCCGGGATGAAACGGCCGCCGCACGGGATCGCCACTGCCAATGGGTCGAAGGCAATGCCATGCTCGCCAACTCCATCATCGCGTACCACGACCGTCAATCATCTATCGAAGGCCTCACATCGCCGGAGCTGGGCTACCCAGTCTCCGAAGACGATGTCCTCGATCAATCGGACGCACCGGACATGGCAATCAACGAGACATGGGAGTACTTGGGCCACCACTGGGGTTTTAACCCGCAGACCGTTCGCCCGCATGGGAAGTCTTTCTTTTTATCATCATCTCTTGCAACTCTGCTGACTCTCATGCTCTTCTTCAGGACTCGTGCGTGCGAGCGTGTCTCCTCGCGTCCGCCGTGGCTCTGGCCGTGGTCCTGTCTCTCGCCCGGCCTCTCACCCCTCCAGCCCGGCATCCTTGACCGCTCGCCCGTCCACTCCATCCTTCGCCAGCCCAACGGCTTCAAGCCTCCGAAGGATGGGTGTTGGCGATTCCGCTTAGGCGGTTCGCATCCAGGCCGCCAATTCAGTACGTCTTCCATCCCACTTAACTTCCCTCGAAACAACGACTGACATATCCAAATAGGTCCAGTCTGTATGGAAGGACGTGATGAGCTGCGTGCATCACACGCTTACGCCGGACACGCCATCTTTCCCTCATAGGTTGATCACAAGTTTAGCTTCTCAGCACATTCACACCGGATGGTAGTGCTGGAGCGGTCTTATCAACACAACTGCTGCTTTTGTTAGCGTAGTGGTTTTAAGATCGTACCCACACTTGATGGTAGTGTTAGTGGTGAGTTGCTGGCGAGTGGCTCCATTTGGGATAGTTGGCGTGTTGGACATAAGCGTGTGGTGCACGCAGCTCAACCCCTTCTCTGCAGTTCTGTGATTCGGCTTGGTGTGCCTTTGATGAATTTCTCATGATGGGATGACGGTTGCGTTTGGGCGTTCCGAGTCTTTGGCAGCTTGCCTGTCTGTGTCTTTTCTCCTTATTTTCTTTCTCTGCATGCAAGGAGCAACTGGGTCATGTTCATGATTCTTACGACTTCGCATGCATGATGGCTATGAACTGCAAATGGGGGCGCTATTCTTTGGTACTTGGTTAGTTCCCCAATCCACATATTGGAAGGGTGGTTTTGAGGTTTTCCGGTTTCAAGAGCGGCGTCTCAGAAAACCCCAAAAAAATAAATAACTTCAAACCCAAAACACTTCAACTCAGATGATTTCAACCCTGACATGGAACCTCATAAGACAACGTAGGGTACGGTACATCCACAAGAATAGCGTAGCTTGGCGTGAGGTTAAGATGGCGGAGCGAGCGGACCATGGATTTTCCGCCACTCCACCCAACCTGGAACGCACGCAACCTTGAAGCGCATCATCTTCTTCATCCTCACGCCCTTGACTTTTCCAATCATTCGAACATGAGTTACCGTTCTGGATACCTCAGTGGGCCCGCCTCAGATTAGCCGTCGCTATGAGATCGGCTGCCTCCACTGCTGCATGCGCAGCATGCAACGAGCAAAACCACTGGAGACGCCCATACCGTGTCATCAATCAAGGCCTCGGGCTCAGAAGACACGGCAAAAGTACCAGGGAAATCAAATGCATCATCGACCTCCGAGCCTGTGACAAACACGGCAGATGGCTCGCGTAACGGTCTCTGGGCTTCTGCAGGGATGGACTGGTTTCCTTTCATCACACAGCCTCGCGTGGCCTGGCTCACACAAGCACAAGCCGACCTCTTGACATGAAGTACAAAAACGGTAATACACGACCATCCAAACACGGCCATTCAATTGGAACATGTAGCAATCGCCCATTTCTGTTCAGTCCGGTCCTGAGCGAATGTAACGCTCCCAACTCCAGGTATCATCCGCGAAGGGAGTCAGAGTCGGCCTTGGCGTTCCTTTGAGCCTCTCTTGGGCCAGAACCTCAGTGGAGGGCCTTGGAATAAGCAGGGATCGGGAGGATTTGGACGTACAACATAAGCAACGTGTTCGTACACCAGATAATCTTCACGGTCAAGGGATCCAAAGGGGTCAGATCCACGGGCCCTTTCCCTGTCAGCGGTGCGGATCCAATCTATGGCCGTGCTTGTGTTCCACGTCAATGGTCAAATGATGTCCTGCCGGGGAATGATTGTTTCCTTCCAGGCTAATGCTGAGATTGTTGGTCGCCGAAGACGATCACTCCACCCGTCATAACCGTGAAGACGCTTAGGCACCCGTGCTGATAATTATCCGTATAGTGGCCTCGGGGTTTTGCTTTCTTATCAAGTGCCGCTCTATTCTGTTGCACAACGATCGAGACTTTCGTATGGTTGTGGCAAGGTCTCAGAACTAGTGTATCAACTCATTGCACTCATGGCTGTCGACTCATCTATCTGACCCCCCATGACTTCTTAAATAGTTGTCTTTGCACCCGATGGGCTGGTCACAGCTGTTGCTCCGATCTGACTTTTAAAAATGGCTTTACATGATGAATACCTTTCTCTGCTCGACGGCCACTGGGCAATCACTCTGGCAGCCTTCTTTTTACTTTACACGCTCTACTCTGGTATACGTAACTACTTCTTCCTCAGTGGATTTGAAGGTCCTTTCCTGGCCCGGTTTTCAAATATCTGGTTCTTGTGGGACACGAATACCGATCTCACCAAACCTGCCACACGTCACCTGCATGAGAAGTATGGTTCAGTAGTACGAATTGGCCCCAAGTCATTATCCTTCAGCACTCCGGAGGCAGCGCGCGACATTTACTACGGCGTAGGCCGGGACTGGGTCAAGTCTGATCAATACCATGTACTGGCAACCATTTCGCGCGGCTTGGTAGACGACGTTCTCATCTCCAGCACGAACAAAACGTGGCACGACAATCTACGACGCGTTATGAACCCTTCGTTTTCCATGGCGTGGATTGGGAGATATGAGCCTATCATGGACGCGAAGATCGATATTCTCCTGGAACAACTGCAGACTCGATTCGTGGACAATCCCAAAGCTGACATCTGCAACGTATACCCATGGTTCACTTACTTCGCAACCGATGTGATCAGTGCTATAATATATGGACAGGCTTATGACGATCTCGTTCATGGGAAGGATGGTCACAATATCCTAGGAGGTCTGGCTGACGATATGCTCTATGCGCAAAGGGTACGTCTGGATGTAGCAGATCGTCTCGCGCAAATACTTACGTCGCCCTAGATTATGCCGATGCCAATCCTGGATAAGTTTCTTCGAAAGAACCCGGTACTCACATGGCTCGACAAGGCTGGCTTGCGTTCTAGCAAGGCCTCACATGGCGCAGCCGTGGCCCAGGATCTACAGTCTGCTAGGATGAGGGAACATGCCTACAAGACAGATGAAAGCAGCGATTCGAATGTGCAACAACCGATCCTTATGGACTACTTCATAAATGCGAAGAATGAACATCCGGATATTGTCAACGATATGGAGATCCTGAAATTCGGACTCAATGTCGTTTTTGCCGGAGGAGACACAACGTATGAACCTACTCTGCCAGAAAAGAAATCGTCGTCAGCACTGACAAAATCGCAGTGGCATTACTCTAACAGCCTTCTTCTACTACGTTCTGAAATCGCCAGCCATCCATCAGAAACTCCTCAGCGAGATCGACGCCCTCTCTCAAACCAAAAACGGCCGTCTCTCTTATCACGAGGCGCAGAAGCTACCGTACATGGACGCTTGCATCAGGGAAACCTTCCGCGTGCACCCTGCATTACGAATGACCTCAAATCGCGTCGTCGCACCTCGCGGCGCTACCATAAACGGACATTTCGTCCCTGGCGGCACCGTCGTCGGCGTAAACCCATGGGTCGTCCACGCAAACACCGACTTCTTCGGCGACGACGCCCTAATCTTCCGACCCGAGCGATGGCTTGACGACGGAAAGAAGGCGCGACGGATGTACCAGGCATTGCTGCACTTTGGCGCAGGCAACTTCAACTGTATTGGCAAGAACATTGCGTACCAGGAGATTTACAAGCTTGTGCCGGCGATGCTGGTGAAGTTCGATATGCAGTTGGCGGAGCTGGAGAAGGATTGGAAGATTGGACCGAGCGCGTTGGCGAAACCGGAGAAACTTGAGGTTAGGCTGAGGCTGAGGTAGTGAAATTCATGGAAGTTATCTAGGGAATGTCAGACCTCGAGGCTGAGGGCAACAGAGCAAGTAAACGAGGCCCTTGCTGCTATAATCGAGAGCTGTTATTGGGCGGTCATATTTAATTTTGATTCATTTTTCTCCGGTACAAATACACATATGGCTGTCCTCATTTCCTCATGCCTAGTATAATCTGATATCGAGCAAACAAAGACGGATACGCTGTGCTTAGTGGAAGTGACCATCTAGCCGAGACTCCCTCCCACCAATGACCTGCGTATCAAAGCCTGACTCTTCCCAATCCGAAGGAGCAGCACTCTTCTTTCTGTCCCTCCTGAGATCCTCTCTCGACATATTCTGTGCGACATCAACCTCTGTTGTAACATGTATGCTGAACGGACTCTTCGGCTCCATCACGCGCGGCGAACGCGCCCACGGATCCACCGTCTCCACATCACCGAAATCGTTTTGAACGATCAGTTCCTTGTCGCTACCAGCACCCACAGACCTATCGTCGTCGACATCCTTCCTCCCGGCCGATGCGTACTGTAGCTGAATTTCATTGCCCTGCGAAGGCGGGCAACGAGGTTCCATCTGGAATGTAAAGTCCGACTTGCTGGCCGTCGAGCCGATCTTGATGGAGTTGCTGAAGAACGGCTTGATGGCTGGGACGTTGATGACGATGATGGTGACGAAGGCTTCGCGCGTGCCCCATTGGATTGAGATGAGGATGTTCACGATGGACTCCAGCGCGATGATTCCGCGGAGGAGAGCGCATGCGATGATGAAGAATGAAGAGGAGAGGAGAAGGGAAACGACGATCTTGCGTCGGACGGGCAGCTTTGCTTCCCAAAGAACGAAGGCGGGGATTGCGACGAGGCCAATGTCATCGCTGTCGAGGTGGTCAGCATCAGTCAGGTGAATGTGATGAAAGGCTTACAAAATGTTCAGCAGCATCAAAGCCAATATTGAGGAGTTCGTGTGAGTACATTTGTCTGGTGGTCATCGTGAGCTAGTGAGTTCAAGACCTTCCACTCGAACAGATACATACCTCCCGCGTAAGGAACGATCTGCCAGTTCTTGTGGATTGGGCGGCAGCGGCAGAAGATGAGGATGATCAAAGACGACCAGGACAGGAAACAGATGACCGCCATAATCTTAACGAGCTTATTTTGCCACAGTCCAGCTCTGCGCAGAGAGGTTAATTGTTAGTAAGTATTCATGGTCCATCAAGCCAGGCACTTACGTGAGGCGAAGATAATACCCCAAGACCGTTGCCTTGAGCGTCCAGATGATGGTCACGTAGAGGAACCAAGCGGCGAACAAGGCTTTTGAGCCAAACTCGAGAGACTTGACAACTGGCGGAGGAAGCATCATTGCAGTCTCCTTGGTCAACCCCACATTGGTACCATGGCGGACTGTATCAAGCACCATTAAAGACTGAATCTCAGTTTTCAACGTGTGGAGGATCACTCACCAGTAGTATCCAATGTTGCGAGACCACCGATCCAGAAAAGCTACAAGAAGGCAATCAGCATAGTGAGCATTGTGATGATACATCGCATTTACTTACCATTGAGACGAACGCCCAGTAATCATCCCAAGCAAAGTTCCTCAGTCCAACAGTCCTCCATCTTGCATAAAACCGCAGGAAAAAGACGAGCAACCCAATAGTGAACTCAACCCACAGCTCAGTAATGAAAGACCTCTGCTTATTGTTCAACATACTTGCTGCCCCTTCTATGCACCGGGATTCGCCAGCCTGGTTCGCTGAGGAGGTTGAGGCAAGGGTGGAGGAAGGATGAAGTTCAAAAATGAATGGATTGAGGTGGCTAGCAACGGGTTCCTGCGCAACTAAAAGAAAAGATGAATCCCAATTAACCACTACTCCATCGCAGCCACTGCATAATAGGATCCTTGCCGCTTCTACCTCATTTTCGGCTTGGGTACCGCACCTTTAGCTTCGTAAATGGTCCGCCATTCAGGACTGGTCCGCTCTCCCACTCTTTGGATCAGCTCTATCCGTTCCCGACTTGACTACAAGGATGACGCTCGGATAACGTTAACTAGCATGCTTAGCACCAACGTCGGAGAAATCAGGAGCGCGTGATTAGATCAGAGCCTTTGCGTGAGACGTGGCTATTGTCGGATAGGCTGGAGTCGTAGCGGGCGTTGATATGGGTCTGCGGCGTGGGTGAACCGTCGCATTGGGTAAAATAAGCATGACTATTGGCGTAGGATCTGAGCACGGGATCCTAGCTTAGAAGCCAAAGCTGTGAGATCTGCGACAGTAAACTTGAGAGAGCTAGGTTTCATCACCTAATGACTGTTTGACGGCTCGTAAGCTCCCCGCAGTGCTTAGTGCTAACGTTAGCTGTCGCCGCGGAGAGGAGCCCGATAGCTACTATTGGCTGCTGGAGTACGCCGACGGGAACATCCAAAATTGTCCCGCGCCTCATCGCATACAAGTAGGGAGGTACATCCTCAGTCGTGCCTTTGAGTGTAGGTTGAGGGGGCCCCTTGGCCCTTTTTTTCACTAAGGACGCAAATCCGACAGAAGGTGGTTCGGGTTGCCCTGCAACGATTAGCTTCTACAAGTGACTGTGGGACTTCCGTCCCAATGTGTGCGAGCCCAACTTGTCCAGCGTCGAGGTCCAGGCTTCATACCTCAGCCATGGTTTCAACAGAGAGTGAAGACAAGGCGGGTATCACCAACAAGCTTGTCCTTCTCCTCACAATAGACATTGGATTTGTTCAAAGATCAAGCTCGTGCTCTTGTGGGACTGAAGACGCGTTTTGGATAATGGAAGCATCTTACCGTTTGGGCCGCTTTCTATATTATGGTTGCGACGGCACGGATATTGGCGCACGGCCAGCACTCGGTTGCTTCCGTTGTTGAGCTGATCCTTCAGTCCAGGCAGGAGCACATTAGCCAAGATAATCCTGTTCGATCAGCGCATCACAGCGGAGAAGGGTTATGAAGACAAAGGCGCAAAGCAAGTCAGAGCAAGGAAGGTTGGAAACAGTTAAGGTTATGTAGGCATATGTGCGCAGAGGTATCAAGTATCCAGCAAGTTCTTCTCCATCACCCCGACTGCCTCTCTCACCTGTGGACAGAAATGCATCCGTAAGATCTCACCTTCCCATACTGTGCTGGCAAATGGATTGCTTCCCTCGATATCGACTCTCAGAGGATCGAACACTCCATCGCCCTTGCGCTCTTCTGTGTTCCACATACCAGCGATCTTACGGGTATGCACTTTTGTCACTTTGCTCAGCAAAGACACCATAGCGAGACATGATTTTTCTGGCAATTGCAGAGACGCGGTAAGCAGTTGTTTCGTGAACGCCGCCACTCTGAGTGGTGGTACCGCACGCACTGCTGTTTGTGGTAGAAGCACAGATGCGAGCGACCGGAGTAGCAAGACCGTTGTTGTCTGGACGTTGACTTTGTTGGTTGCAGAGGTATGATGAGATCCGGGCGCGTTCGGATCAGGAAGGTGGAGTGAATTGGAGGACAGTTCGATATCAGGGTTCATGGAAACCGGGTAGAGCGTGCGGTAAAGGTGCGTGATAAAATAGTTGAGGTCCAGATGCAGCGAAGATGCAGCTTTGCTCGCGTCCTGCCCCTGAAGTAGGGCAAATGCGGTAATGACACAGAGAAGAGATTCGCGAGTAGCGTTGCGAGAGCCAGTTGACTCATCTTCGACGTCCTCATCTTCAAGCTCTTCAGAGGTTTCAGCTTCAGCGATAAGGTCCTTAAGAGCCTCTAGGATATCGCCGAAGAAGTCTTGATTGATGAGATGAGCATAGCGAGCCAGACCTTCAAGAACTGCTCCCATGAGGCTCGGCGAACGCTCCTTCAATATGCGAAAGTAGGTCACGAAGACCAACTTCAACGTCTCGGCCTGCATGCGATCACGCTCCTCGTGACTCACCGCAGCGTCCGCTTCCTTGAATTCTTTCTCCACTTCCTTCCGTTCTTTCATTAACTTGCGTTGCTTCTTCGTCCTGAACTCCCTTTTTTGTTTGGGCTTCTTGCCAAATTGTTCATCTCCCGCCTTGTCAACCTTATCATATGAGCCCTTTTGCGAAAATTCAGATAGAAGCCGGAGGTGAAGGAAGGTGTTCAAAACACTCTCATGGACGTTATAATGCTTGCCCTTCAGCATCTTCGTCACCATTGTAACGGCGTCGAGCGATGCATTACCATCCTCATCCTCTTCAAACAGTTTTTCGAGAGTCTCGCGACATTTGCTGAAGTCTGCGTCCAAGCTCTTTGTGCTCAACTTGTCCACCAAAATCTTCAAGACGTCCCCTCGGAAGTTGAAATGCGGGACTGCGAGTAACAAATTGCAGGCGCAACCTATCGCCACGGTTGCCAAGCTGGCCATTTCGACAGAGGATCCGAGATTGCTGCCCTTTGAGCATCGGGCAAGATCCTTGACGTAGTCCTGGTAACCATGTACGATAGCTTGCTCATAATCGCGCAGCTTGCGTACCTCCTTGGATAATTTCTCCTTCATCTCGGTTTCTGAGGCAGGGCGGATGCGGTAGCCCGGTATTATGTCTTTGTATACAGCCAGTTGAGTTGCGAGTGCAAGCTTCTTAATCGTGACGTTCTTGGACTCCGCATGTTTAGCCAAATGCCGCAAAACACTGGTATGCTCCTCTGGATCCTCATTGATCAGCCCGGCGAGCCGCGCAAGGTCTTCCTTCGCTTCTAGTATGAGCTGCCGCTGGGAAACCTTCGGCTTCTGGTCTTGAGTCTCATCCTCATCTTCATCCGCGCCATCGTCATCCTCTTCACCCTCGGAGCCAGATCCCAAAAAACTGTCGTCATCCTCGTCCTGCTCTTCAGCAGCCTCTTTCGGGTCTGCGGCTTGCTCGACCCAGCCCTCGGCAGTCTTAATCGGTAGTCTGGTGGATTCCTTATTCTTCTTATTCAAGTTGCGCGGGCGGTTTTCGTAGTCTTGCTCCAGGTTCCAGGCCGAAGCATTTTTGGCAAAGCTGGAGGGAATCCCGTTGGATACATCGTGCTCTGGAGGCGAAAGTCTTCTCCGCTTTGCGGCGTGTACACGCGACATATCGAATTGGTCTCTCGAAAAGTGCTCGGACTTGGTCGTGCGGTTGCTCACTTCTCAGGAAAATTTCCTGGAGAAGCTCCGCGTCGGCGAAAACACCACGCCAAGCCCCGACCAAAAAGTTGAGACTTCCGCCCGCAGCGGGACATCCATACCGTCCATACACAACACCAGCATTGCTTCTTTGTAACTACCATTCTAAACTGCAGCTGCCGCTGCCGCAAATTTCTAAAATGCGCCCTCTCACCGATACCGAGACGCAGACGCTCTTCACGAAGCTCGCCAATTACACCGGCCGCTCTCTGAACCACTTGATTGCTCCGCCAAACGCCTCGGGCGGCAAGACCGACGACAGACATGTCTTCCGTATCCAGAACTCCCGTGTTTACTACGTCCGCGAGTCCATCGCCAACCTGGCTACCTCCGTCGCGCGTCCGAATCTGCTTTCGCTGGGCACTTGCCTAGGCAAGTTCACGAAGACGGGCAAATTCAGGCTTCATATCACAGCTTTGGACATTGTTGCGCCGCATGCTCGCTACAAGGTCTGGGTGAAGCCAAATGGCGAGATGCCCTTCCTCTACGGCGGCAACGTACTCAAGGCGCATATCGGAAGACAAAGCGAGGACTGCCCCGAGCACCAAGGTGCAGTGGTCTACGCCATGGACGATACCCCTCTCGTGAGTTCTGTCTTTGCGACCGATAACAGGTAACTTGAATTGACAGCTCCAGGGATTTGGTGTTACTGCCAGATCAACTGCCGAGACCAGACGACTGGATCCTACTGGTATTGCTACGTTCAGGCAAGCCGACGTTGGAGAATACTTGAGAGAGGAAGACACACTGTTTGCCACAACGTGAGCAGTCAAAGCTTGAGGTTTGGTTTCAGCCTGAATCGCGGGAATGGTCTGTTGCGGAAGAATTACACTGCCTATGACAATCTGGCGCGCCAGGTTATGTGCTCTCACCATCGCAAGAGGCATAGTTTCTGCAACGGCCATGACTGCCGGCAG
This sequence comes from Saccharata proteae CBS 121410, assembly GCA_010015785.1. NCBI lineage: Eukaryota > Fungi > Ascomycota > Dothideomycetes > Botryosphaeriales > Saccharataceae > Saccharata > Saccharata proteae. Next base: position 553,626 of record ML978724.1, read on the forward strand.
TCTCCCAGCGGCCACTCCAGCCCATTTTCATACCATTTCAGACGACATTGGTAACACCAGAACCTTCCGATTAAGATAGCGGAATCGGGCGTTTGCAGGGCGCAAAGGCAATTCAAGGGACGAGTCATTCGGAATTAGGAAAACACTGCATTTTCAGGCGTCTGGGGTCTTCTCTCAAGCCATTCGTTGGCTTGATCATCCTTGTGTCTCGTTCACATCCATAAAGATACCTCGGTGAGCGGGAATTTTGAAAATGAGCTCATCAGCGCATATTACTGAATAGAATGTGATAGTATTGCATCAGCGCGAACTTTATCCTGTCATGTAGACTCCAGAGCCAGCATCACTATTGCCTATCAATCTGCTGTGCTCGATAGATGACATCCTGCGCTGCCAGCTCTTTCTGGAAATTCTCCGTCTGCCGAGCTATGGTGGAAAGATGCCTTTTCCTCAGCTTCGGATTCTTGGCATTCTCCGCTCGCGCGAGTCCCATGGCCGTCGACACTACATTACGTATCTGTCGGCCATTGAAGTCAAATTCGCAGCCATCCACTTCCACCCATTCTTTGACTTCGGAAAAATCGTCCACGAGATATTTGTCATTTAGCTGATCCAGGAAGGCCATGAAGATTTTCTCCCGTTGGCTTTTGCTGAGGTCGTCGTACTTGATGGCCAGGTCTGACAGTTTCAATTAGCACCACTCTTTCGAAACCCCATACGGGAACACCCACGGATTCTGCTTTGTACTGCGATGTCGAATGTCCTCATTCGGTTTGTTGTCAGTATTAGAATTCCTTCGTAGTATTCGAGGACCCGGAGAAGAACTTGCATGATCAGCAATGATTTTATCTATGACACAAAGACGCTCACCTGAGACCATGGCATTCCTGCGTAGGTCGGTATCTCCAGATCGTCCTCGAGATTCCAGAAACACGTCCGCTTCGTCACTGTATAGGAGTCAGCGCAGCATTCAACAGGGCATTGAACGCAACGAACAAAAGCAGCACCGCTTCCCACAGTCCTGCAAGATCAAAGATCTTTTGTAGGTTCTCTTCGACTTTGGAGCCTTCTGTGCCAATATCCGAAACACCGACAGAGAAGAGGGGCTTCCGAGCTAAGATAGCCACGCTCTCTGCTGTGAGTGTCTTTCCAACACCGGGAACACCTAATCGAACGTCAGCATCCCGAGCGATTACCTAAAACCGATGGGTACGCACCATATAGCAATATAGTCAGACCTTTGCCCTTTCCTTCGGCGAAATCATCAATCCCTTGGATCCCTCCTCTTCCGTCTTTTGACTTCCCAGTCTCATGGGCTCGGACTGACTTCTCGATCAATTGCTTGTGGGTATCATTAAGCTGAAGCTTCTTGTGGAAAATTTGGCTTTGTTCCTCGCTCTGGTCCCATGTTCTAACCTTTGAGACCTGCAGCTGCATCCAGCCTTTCTTCTCCATAGAATAACCGAGGACCCTAGGGGGACAGCACATGAATTGTTCTTCTGTGAGTCCGGTGCTTGACGTTTTTCTATCCCAGTCATAACGATATACTTTGGCCTTTGATTTGGTTGCCCGACAATCTGCGCAGTTGCACTCATTGGCGCCATCGTAAACCTTCTTGTCGCCTAGGATTGGAGCCGATTGAGACGAGTAAGCAAAGTATGATTTGAAGTCTACCATGACTGTTCCTTTGACCTATGGCATGCTGTCAGTCATACACTTGAGAGTTTGTACAGGATGTACATACTTCAGTCCTTGAGATGGTCGATTCACTGCTAACTCCACTAGTGCTCTCGACCATTGTTGTTTGTGATCGAGAATCGTCATCATCGCCGGATGCCGCGACTGATCGAAAGATACCGCTATTTCGCTGATAACAAGCCGGTCCTTCATATCGGAACATCTTCATTCCCCTCGGTGCAACGCAGAGCTCGCGATATTTCCTTCCGCGCTCTACCAGACGGTCCTTCAGGCTCTGTACCGCCTCTTCAGAGGTACAGCCCTCTGTCTCGTAGAACTCCAGCGGAAAGAACGGAAGCTCGATGATTGATTTCTTGTCTTTGAAGTAATCAATCTCCAAAGTCACCGGCACCCGGTTGAAATGTTCGCCATCCCAATCGTACATATAACACACCACCTGGAAAGGGTCCTCTTCATTGTCATCGAGCGTGTTCATTGACAAAACGTCCGTGGATTGAACAAAGAGGACTTGTTCAACACCCAGAAAAGGACGAGCGACGATGAATGCTCCCGCTGGGAAGAGAGTCCAGAGAGTTTCATGTCTAATCTTTTTATCTTTCCTCAGCTGTTCGCGTTCTTTGAAATAGCGTGTCAGTTTCTCAATCCCGGAAGACTCGGATATGATTTTGAGAAGTTCTTTGAGATCCTCGCGTGCAAGCTTGTCGTCTTCACTGTCGTCCTCTTGGGATTCCGTAGCTTTCTCGGCTTCGGACCACTCGTGGATGAGATCACGGAATGGTGAGTACATCTCAGTCACACTTTTCTCACCGGTGCGACTCTCCATAATCTTGCCTAGTAGGTCCTGTAGCGGTGGAGATTCGATCTTGGTTTCCGAGTAGGAGATGTTCTTTCCCTCGATTTGCTGCACTCTTCGGAAGGTGAATGCGCGATCTGAAGAGCTTTTCTTGTCGTCTTTGTCTTCAGTATCCACGGGACGGTCAACGCGGTCGGCCTTTTCGTCATCCCATTTGCTAATCACCACACGGTACCGAGATTCCTTCTTCTCTGCGGGCTTCTCTTCACCGTCTTCCTTGGCTGTGTCGCTCTTTTCCTGTCGCAAGGCAGCATAGTCAGCGCTGGCGCATGATTAGTGCTCGGGGTTTACCATAACTTACCTTCTGCTCGTCATTCTTGACGATCGGTGTCTTCGGCACATCGCCTGAACCTCCGTTCTCGTTTTCCGTCGATATTCTCAGAGTTAACTTTGGCGCATCGGTTGCTTTCTCCAGCTAAGTTATTGAATCTTAGCACAGACTGCTGACACTCCAAGTCAAATTCCCGCCTCTACCTACTGAAACCAGGTTCTTGGTGGTCGATGATGCAGCCTCCAGTTCAGCGATGCGTGCCTCGAGCAGCTTGATGTACTTCTGCTCGAGACTGGAGATCTGCTCCTTTGCACTCGTCTATCTTGAGTCAGACTAAAGATTTTACACAGGACCTGACAGCCAAAGACATACCGACTCGGTACCATTCGCGGCCTCACCATCTGCAGCCATTTTCGAGGATTTGCTCAAGGTTCTGCTGCTGCGGATAACTTTTGTTCCCAAAATTTGTACTCAACGCTCGCCGGTATGCAGAGCGCGACGAAGCCCAGCAACCGGCTTTAAGTGCATAGTATGAGGCCCCGCGGAATCCGTTGCCTTTAGATTTGTTCGAGGCTGTGCCAAATTTGGAAACAAGGCAGAATAACGTATTCGGAACACCTGGCCCTTCACATCCAATCATATTATGGGAGATCCTGGGACTTATCGGGTGTCATGCTTGAACGAGACAGTCGTGCAGCCTTGAGACCAAAACTTGGGGGCGGACAACGCTTCCCGAATCCTTTGGTGGATGTTGCTCCGTACTTGCAGACGACAGTCAGCTTGAGCTGACCACCAGGATGATATGGCGACTCCGTATTCGGTACCATGCCCCGCAGTTATAGGGGCGAAACTTATCGCATGTGTTGGACGCGCAATCCGCATCGCTTAACTTATAAGTAACGTCAGCACAAGGCATGGCTCGCTCCCTCGGACCATCCCCGCCGCAACGCGTGACATTGAAACAACTATTGTCGAAATCTGTAATGAAGAAAGAGACTTGTTAGCGATCGATTGGATTTCGAAACCTCTATGCGCCAACATCAATTTCTAAATTATTCAATTTGCAGCATTTCTTCATAACACCGTCAACGGGTTAAACTCCGCACATGATTTCTTGCACGTCATACCATTATAGTCCCTGTATTCGCGATGGATCATCCAGAAGTCGATTGGAAAGGTCGATGGTTCCCTAATGGGAATGACTGGTTCGTTGCGGCGACCGAATAAGGGTTCCCAGGCAAAACTGATCAGTTTCCAAAGCAGAGAAACACAAGATGCAAAAGAGGCAGTGGTCTCCTATCGTGAATTCCGCAAAAGTCTGCCTCCGTTGGGCAAAAAAATCAAGTCTGAGCTGAACATTTACCTATCAAAGTCGTCCTCAAATTCCAAAGAAAAGACGGTGGAGCAAGATAAGCTCTTCGATGCTCTAGAGACTATGTCAGTAGAAACATTGGAGCAATATGCTTCTATAGGAATGAATGACATGGGACGAGCAAATTCAAATCTCCGTCGTCAACGCGAACATGGCAGCAAAAAGATCACTACTGGATTCCAGAAGTTCTCAAGAACGTTCGAAGACTTCCTCAAGGCTTACTCCGGAATTCTAGGTATACTTCAAGTCGCAGACTCACAGTATGGGAATGTAGCGTCTGCAACGTTATCCTTACTTTTTGCGGTAAGGATCCGTTACTTCAGACATTTATATTGCTGACGCCTACAGACCGTCAAGATCAAGACAGGAGCGGAAGACAGCATAACGGCTTGCATGAGAAACATTGTAGATGCTCTTCCCAAGCTCCAGAGCTATCGGAACGTCTACCCCGACCCACGCCTCGGGGCGCTTCTCTCTCGAATCTACAAAGATATCATCGAGTTCAGTGAAGAAGCTGTCACCTTCTTCATCGGTCCTGGCTTTCGTACGAATCCCTCAAGCTGAAAAGTCATGCACGAGCCTCATAGTGATTGGTAACTACGTCAACAGAGCGCTATTCTCATAGTCTTGGAAAGCCATACAAATTCCAAGCCATAGAACGTGGCATGCGCGATAACTTTACTGAAGTAAGACATCTTTGTGATGTTCTGCTCGCCGAGAGAGTCCAACGCTTGGCCGAGCAAAACAGAGGTACGACCTTGATTCTCCCCATGACAGGACCGTTGATCTTCTGACCCTGCAATAGCTCTAGAATCAAAATTGGACATGGCGAATGAAGAACTTCTCAAGGCAAATCAAGAGCTTCTGCGTAAGCTTCCTCTCTCGTTCTTTCCATCACTTTGTAAGAAGCTAACCAAGAGGGATTGCAGAACTGAAAGAATCGTTCGACAGCAAATCTGTCACAGAGCTCCGCAATTACTTGAATCTTCCACACTTCTCCAACCAAGAACTAGCCTCCCATCTCCAGAAATATCGTCTCGTCCTGAAGGACAGCTTCGGCCATCGAAAGTGCTTTCACCCATTCACCCTCAACGACCTCGAAGCAATGCCCGCATACCAGAGCTGGTTCTCCATCGCCGCCCCCACCACAGCTACCACCACTATCTGTACCACCCAAACCACCCCTCCCATCAACACACCCCTCCTCATTCTCTTCGGACGCAACGACTCTGAACTCCACTCCGAAACAAACTCCTGGCTCTCACCCATCGCCCTCGACCTAATCGACAAACTCCGCACCTCCTCCCACCCAGTTGCGTACTGCCTATGCACGCGCATACCCACCGCGCGCCTAAAATCCGCCGTCCTCGCCTCCATCCTCCTCCAACTCGTCGAAGCAAAACCAGACACTCTCCGCTCCGGCGCCGACCTCCGCTACATCCTCTCCCAGCGCCTGTCCCACACGGACGAGGAAACCAAGAGCGCCGCCATCTGCAACGCCCTCGTGCGCGTGCTGCAGCGATACGATAAATCCGTTTACATCGTCATCGATCGGCCGGAGTCGTTCACAAATCAGAGCCGTGCGCTATTTCTGCGGAGCTTGGTGACGGTGGCGAAGGAGGTTGGGAGGGGTGGGGGTGGGCAGGGGGTTAGAGTGTTGGTGGTGCAGAGGAGCGAGTTTTGGGATGTCGAGAGGAATATTGGTGATGTGGTGGTGGAGGAGGGCGATCGGGAGTTGTTGGTGCTGGTGAGAAGGGATCAGAGGAGGGTGGAGGGGAGTTGGTATTAGACGGTAGCGTTGATGGGCTGGATTCTGGGCGCATCGGTGAGGATCTTGCTTGTGAGAACCGGAGCCTTCGCGGCGGCTTTAGATGTGTAGGCACTCGGTAGGTGAGTTTTGTATCGGATCCATATTGCTTCTACCGAGTCCAGCTGATAGTGACTCGTACTTCTTTCTAATACCACTGCCATCTCATTTCGTAGTAATAAAGAACAGTGATGCGATCGATCTACTTTTGAGTAAGCCATCGTGACCTCATTGCCAGTATATGGCAGGGTATATTGCAGGAAGCGAGATAGCCTGCCCACCAAACTCCAGTAAGAAATGACTTTCCGACTATTGACCACCCGTCGTGCAAGATTACAGCCTCCAGCAACGCCGATAATAATGTTCCAGTAAGTTGACAAGGAGAAAACTATACAAATGTCTGACAATGATATGCACAATGAGTAACCTCATCTTAAATAAAGAAACCTTTGATAAAGGCTGGCCTCAACCGTACCATCCGCGAACAGCTTGGGTGGCCTGCTCGTCATTCCTATGAGGAATGATTGGTTCTCGGAGGTCGAGGGCTCGGATGAAAGTCTGCCAGGTCGGATAATCGATGCTGAGAATAGCTTGGTTTTTCTGGACTTGCTGCTGATGCTGTTCGTTTAGACTGCGCGGATCTGCTGGGCCTGTAGTAAGATATGTCAGTACGTCGAATGATATCGATAAGTGACTGTTACTCACGTAATGTGGGCAGGCCCCTTTTGTCCTTGCCGATAGCTGCGTTCCCTTCGCGGATGAGAAAACTGGTGTAGAACAGGTTTTCTACCGTCTGGCCAAAGGAATTGGGATTGACGACCCATTCGAGCAGGGGTATTTCTGGATCACCTTCCTCGTTCCGGATGAGGCGATGATTACCGGCCACGGCCTCGATTTGCTCATCTGTGGGATCCTCGATGAAAGATCCCAGCTCCTCCTCCACGGCGTCCATGCGAGCTTCAACCACGTCTTGAAGTTTCTTCTTCAAACCTTTGACGACGGTGACTAAGTTCGAATTTTCGGCTTGTTGTAGGTCCTGAGGCTTGAGCGTATCAGGGCGCTTCTCTAGATTTGAATCGCGACGAAGTCGCGGTCGTCGCTGTGTCTGCGTAGCTCTAAGTCGCTTTTGGACAGACAGCGGTCCGAGAAGGAATCCTGGCACGGGTGGTCGTCTGTTGCTTGGAAAGCAGGCCTGTTCACCAAGAACATCCCAGGCGAGTGCATCGCCATTGTCTTCGTCGTCTTCATCATCGCTATGGGCATCCGCACGTTGTGTCCGCCGTCGGGCGCGTGCTTGTGTAGAGGGTGGCTCGAGTCCGTCGTCATCAGGGCCATTGAGACCGCCAGACCGCATGAACGTGACGCATTTGGAGACAAATTCGTCTATATCGATCCTGGTACCTGCGTCGCCCAATACAAGCTCCGCGGTCTTTTTCGTCACCAAATCGCTGGCAGCGACCAGAAACCTCGAATCGATGGTAGCATCGGAAGTTTGCTTGACTCTGTTCATGTTTTGATTAGAACGACTCAAAAACGTTGAAATATCTTTGACGGCCAAGTCATCGCGTCTATCTGCGAGTAATCATCAGCATCGTCCAGAGTGGTTCGAAACGGGCACTGGCTACCTTGGAAATCGCGAGTCAACAACCGCATGTCCTTGACTACTTCTCGCCGCTGGTCCTGGTCCTGGTCGGGGTCATAGTACTGTGTAGGATCGATTACACGACCACCCATATCGGACGCAATTGAAGTTGCTACCGACGCTTCACGCTGCGCCAATCTTCTTCTCTCATTGCCCCGCGGACTGTTTTCGGTATCAGAACCTGGTGTCGGCATGGTAGAGGGAGGTCCCATGGTCCGGTTGCTTGCTTTGCTAACGGTCTTGGTCTGGAGAGTGCAGCCGCGATTCTCCTTGTCAGATGAAGGACCGGGTGTGGGAGAAGCTTGGGTGAACCGGTGCGTTTCGTCAAGAGGTGTCGGTGTGCGTGACGCGTAGAGGGAGGATTCACGGAATGCCGTAGACTCTCGGGTTGAGGCGCGCGTAGAAGCACGAGTGGATAGCCCAGTGCTGGTATTTAGACGTGCCATTGTGGCCGGAGCGGGACCGGCAGCGCAACTGTAGAGGCGGAAGCGTGCGTTTCCACGGGCCGAGAGGCTGGTCTACCGATTGTCTTTTGGTGACACAGTCGGAGGGCTGCAGTTGCAAGCGGGCGGGGCGAGTTAATGGCCGCTGGATAGAAGACGAGGCACAAAGTAGGCGACGCGGTCTGGGATGGTGTTGAAGTTGAAGTTGAAGCGCCTAACGTTAACATGGCGCGCGAGAACGCGGTGGTCTGGGCGCTTCCGGATTGCACGTGCCCGCCAAGACTCCCGCTTTTTGTTCGCAACTCGTTTGTGGGGGAGCGGCATCCCGCCCCGGAGCTGCCCAGGTGCCCAGAGCTCCCTCTCCAAAGCTCCGAGTCTCCGCCCACACCCACCACCCCACCGCACCTTTCACCTTTGAACCTATAAGCTACCCACGTAAGCTCATCATGGCGCCCGCAAAGATGGAGCCGTTCTCGTTCGCGAGCTCTGCTGATCTTAACATACCGGTCCATGTACGAATGTCAGTACCGCGCCTGGTGTCTGGAGTGTTCAAGTTAACATTGACGAAGCAACAACTTAGATGGCTATCAAAAGCCTGTACCCTTCTCGACTCTGCTCAGGCGACCTGATTTGAGGCATCGCGGCTCAAACTTAGGGTTCGGATGCTTTGCTGTCTCCATAAAGCCCTTCGCTAACCCAAGCCAGTCCAAATTCTGAGCTATATGTAACCGTGCAGTTATGGGCGGACAGCAAGCCGCTCACTGTCGCAGTACAGACCAGCTACAAATCATTCAAGAATTCGCGCACCTGGAACGAATGGCTGACCTTGCCTGCCGTCTACTCGACCATTCCCCAGTCCTCTCAACTCGCCGTTACCGTCTGGGACCTGTCACCGACCGACGACGCAGCGTCCAACTTCCACGCAATACCCTTCGGCGGGACAACTATACCCATCTTCGACAAAGACAACACTTTGCAGAAAGGGAGGCAGCGATGCAAGTTGTACCGCCACAGGGCCGCGGATGGGATGTCACAGTCCACCACACCTCATGTAATACCACCGCCTCGTCGTCGCCAACGCAACGGGAACTCGGGTGCCACTGATGTGGCCGAAGACTACGTAGCCGAGATGGAAAGACTGACGGCCCTCATGAAAAAGCATGAGATGGGCGAAATCCCAGACGACAAGTGGTTGGACCAGATGGTTTGGCGGCAGATGGAGAAGCTGGAGCGCAACGCGACTAGAAGGCAGCCAAGAAATGGCCAGACATATGATGTCTCATCGATACGCGACGGCGAAATCGAGGGCGATAGTGCCGATCCGGACAGCAAGGATCCCATTGATGAAGAAGAGAAGTTCTTCCTGCACATCGATTTTCCGAGGTTCGATCATCCCATAGTATTCACAGACCATGAGTACAGAGCACCACCTATCACAACAGCACGAACAGATGCATCTTCGGTAGCTCATAAGCCACCTCCCGAGTTGACCTTTGGACCCGGTATCAATACTGAAGGAAATGGGTACGGCGACTCGATCTCGGGTCGCATGATCAGAATATACGACCCTGAGATTGGCATAAGAGAGAACCCGGCCGAAAGCAAGCACCGAAAACTAGTCCGTGGAAGTCGCGGAGGCGTGATGGACCGCGATCTCAAGCCAAACCGAAAGATCAGAGATGAGCTCAATGTCATATTATCGTATGGCCCAACTCACGAGTTGAGCACGGAAGAGAAAGACCTCATCTGGAAGTTTAGACATCATCTCAGTCGAGACAAGAGAGCTCTGACCAAACTCGTAAAATCAGTGGCCTGGAACGATCAGAACGAGGTTCGACAGGCCGTGCAGCTGCTGCCGAAATGGACCGAGATTGACGTTGATGATGCTTTGGAGCTACTTGGACCGACCTTCGACAACCCTGCTGTCCGCGCGTATGCTGTAGAGCGGTTGAGAAAGGCCGATGACGAAGAGCTTTTGCTGTACCTGTTGCAATTGGTACAAGCATTGAAGTTCGAGCCAAGCGTCGAAGTTGAAGCTGGTTCCGATGACGGTAGCGCCAAAGACTCATCACTCGCGAGGTTCCTCATCTTCAGAGCCGCTAACAACCTGAAACTTGGCAACTACTTCCACTGGTACCTGATTGTTGAGCACAGCGACAATAGCTCAGATCAGCGTCAAGAGCACCGCAACCTCTTCGGCAGGGTCGAGTTCGATTTCATGAGAACTCTTGAGGAGATGCCCGGTGGACCTGCGAAACGCGCAACTCTCCGTAGACAGTCCGAACTCATCGCCGTTCTGACGAGGATGGCGCAGGATATAAGGGAGTTCCCGGCTACTAGACCGCATAAGATCGAGAAATTGAAGCGTTTCTTGGCTGATCCGAAGAATGACCTCGTTCAGATAGAGCCGCCGTTGCCGTTGCCCTTGGACCCAACTGTCGAGGTCATCGGCTGCTATCCTGAGGAATGCAATGTTTTCAAATCCACTCTCATGCCATTGCTCATTACTTTCAAGACCGCTCAAGGCACCAAATACCCGCTCATATTCAAGGATGGAGACGACCTACGCCAGGATCAACTGGTCATTCAAATCATCACATTGATGGATCGTCTGCTCCGGAAAGAGAACCTGGACCTCAGACTCTCGCCCTATCGCATCCTGGCAACATCTACCAAGGTCGGCGCCGTGCAATTTGTCCCAAGCATATCTCTTGGAGCAGCGCATACCAAATACAAAGGCCAAGGCAATGTCATCCTCGCTTACCTGCGCGCCAACAACCCAGACGAAAATGCCCCTCTTGGTATACGCAAAGAAACGATGGATACCTATGTGAGGTCCTGTGCAGGCTACTGTGTCATCACCTATCTACTAGGTGTCGGCGACCGCCACTCAGACAACCTGCTGCTTGCACCCGACGGCCACTTCTTCCACGCCGACTTCGGCTACATCCTTGGTCACGACCCCAAACCTTTCGCTCCCCTCATGAAACTTGACACCGACATGGTCCTCGGCATGGGCGGTATTCAATCCGCCAACTTCACGGCGTTCAAAAACTACTGTTTTACGGCCTACACAACCCTGCGGAAGTCCAGTTCCCTAATACTCAACTTGTTCAGTTTGATGCGTGAGGCGAATATACCGCATATCAAGATTCAGAGAGACGCGGCCGTTGTCAAGGTGCAGGAGCGCATGTGTCTGGGCGTCAATGAGGAGCAGGCTATAAGGCATTTGGAGGTTGTGATTGATCAGAGTATCAATGCCATCATGCCAAGGATCATTGATCAGCTTCACGGTGTGGTTCAGAATTGGCGCGCTTAGCTGTGGGGGTTACAATTCACGCGCACGCGTCTTTTGACAACGCAATCCCAGCTTTTTTGGCGTTGTTACTGCGAATTCCTGTATCAGATACCCTCTCGTCGCACTCTTCAAGACCAGTAATGGAATTGGTTTTCAGCGTCTACCTGTGTTCAGTTTCGAATCTGACATGCGGCTTTCGAGGTGGCTATGCCTGCTAATACGTTCAGTGCCGCGGCAAGCTGCAAATGCTCAACTTCATGCAGGTTTCGGTTGCGCCGCGACTGAGGGCTCTCGTTACAAGAACAGCAACAGACATCTGCCTTGGCCTTGTTCGCAAGGCTGTTTAACGTTGGGTGGCCAGTGATTTCCGTTCACTGCAGTGGAGTTGAAGTCGACAGCCATTGCCAGCCCGGTCACATAAACACACCCTACTCAAACGGCTTCATAAGCTCATTCCCCTTGATCATATCCGCAAACCCCTCAATCGCCGAACTATGCGCCCACGGCTTCAACCCCATCTCCTCCTCGATAGTCTTCGAAAAGCAGCCACTCCACCCCCTCCTCGGCCACTCCTTGACCGTACTCTCAATCGTGCGCCTATCCACCAAGGCCTCATAATGCCCCATGTTATCAAACTCGGTCGCCATCTGCACCAACAAGCCCATACACGTAATCGTGCCCGTCTCGCCCGGGTCCTGGTGTCTGATGATCGCCTCGGCCACGCTCTCGGCCTGGCTCTGGGGCGCGCCCCACGACTTCAACGTCTGCAGCGCGTCGATGCCGCCCCAGAAGTCGAAGCTCATGTGCGTGTTGCGCAGGTTGTGCGACGTGGTTCCGATGTCGTGGAACAGGCACGTCAGGTACCACGTCTCGGCGTCGATCCAGCGGGAGGAGAGCCAGTGCGGGAACTGCGCGGACATGATGGACATGCCGTACACGTAGACGCGGTGGCTGTGGTTGAGGGTTTCGGTGGGGAGGAGTTTGGAGACGTGGTCGCGGGCGCGGGTGGCGAGGGCGGTGGTGGGGATGGGGTGGTCGGCGGGGGTGTAGGGTTTGGGTTCGTGGAGGCGCGGTTGGTTGTTGAGGATGGTGGCCGGGTTGCGAGGCACGGCATGCCAGCCGTAGGGTGTGTCGCTCATCTTGAGAAGGTAGGTTTGAGAGAGGGAATCGAGGTTGACTGTCTAGAGTAGCAGCAGAATGGATTGAGTGTGGGACAGGAAAGAAGAGATGAGAACGAGCCGAAGGAGGAAAAGTTAGATTTATTGACGAGAGTCACATAGTAAAGTGACCCCAAGTACTAACATTCAAGCGGATTAGACTCTCTTAGTTACTCACTCCCAGCTTACAAAGGCGGACATGCGGAGATGTCAAAGTGTTACTGCATGTGGAGAAGCTGGGAGGCGTATACAATGTTTTCGTCATCATGGCGCTCCGCGGGGCAAGCAACGGGAATCTGCCGCGGCAATCCCTCCACTCCATCATTTGTGGGCCGATCAGTAAATCTCAGTCAGCGCGTGCCGCTGCATCGGCAGTCGGTGCTTTGAGGTTGTGCGAGGAGTTACGGACGTACACCTGTACTGCTTGCGGGCACATAGATGCCGGCTGAGATGACCTAAGAACATCATCATCACACCTGAACTGCTGACAGACGACGAAATGAACCTCGACATAAGCTTGAGTTTATTTCGACATCCTCCGTTGATATATGTACAGATTTAGATGGTGGTATTAATGCGTAATATGAAGCAGACCACCGTGAACGCCGTCGCTAAATGAGCGGGTACATTGCATTAAGATCCGCATTACTTTTGAAGGTTGCGCTGCAGGCTGACCACTCTTCAAGACGGGCTGTAGCGACTCAGCTTTCTGATCTTCGCACCATAGATGAAGAAGAGTATCGGAACCGGGAACAATGCCACGGTCAAGAAGCCTAGCAAGCTCGTTGCCCAATCGACGCCTAGCTTATGGTACCTGAATCCTCCAAGTCAGCATTCAATAATCGGTTGGAAATTGGACTTTGGAAGACTCACATCTGCACGGCAAACAGTGGAAAGCCGGCGCCGGCCCAACTCCGCAGGAACGTGTTGGCCGCAATACCGCTGTTGGCGTTCATCTTGTACACATCGATGATGTAGTTCAGCCCCTGCAAGAAGATCATGAGGATACCCGCGCCGATTGGGATACCGGCCAGAACTTGCGGCACCCAAGTGATGTGTGGGCTGCTAGTCCATGCGAACCAGAACAGGCCTGCAGGAAGAACGGCGCCGCCGACGATCATGGGCACAAGACGCTCTTCGGGAACGACATTGCCAGTTTGCTCAAGCTTGCGGGCGAAGCGCGTCTTCGTAGTCCAGGTGATGAAGAAACCACCGAGTACGACACCAATGAGAATGCTGATGAAGGGGAGAGCGCCGACGCCGAGGTTCCAGCCGCGCTGTTCCTGGAAAGCGATCGGGTAGGCTTCGAAGAAGAGATATAGGATGCCGTAGATGAGCGCCATGTAGATTGTGATGAGCAGGAGAATGGGTTCGAGGAAGAGCATGGTGAACGGCCGCAAAAGATATTTCTGGGCCAGGTTTCTGATGTCGACTTGGTTCTCGTCCGCTTTGGCGCGAAGGGCCCAGTTCTTGGTCTCGTAGCGGAGCTTCTTGGCTCGCCGGGACAGAAGGACGGGAGCGAAGGTTTCGGGGATGATGAGGAATCCAATGGCGCCGAATCCGAAGCCCATGATGGCTGTCAGATACTCGGTCCATCGCCAGCCGAGGTAGCTCATCGTGATGAATCCACCAGCGATGGGACCTTCAAATCGTCAACAACGCTTTCATTCAAATGGTCTGGAGAACATTCTTACCTGCTACTGGTCCGATGAAGGTAGCGCCGGAGAAGACACAGACAGCAATACCTCGGTCGATGGGACCGAAGAAGTCTGCCAAGGCACCTCCGACGATGGCAAGAGGCGCAGAACCAAAGAAACCACCAAAGAATCTGCAGATCATGATGGTCTGGAGGTTCTGCGCAACCGCGACCGGGATCTGGAAGATGGCGAAGATGAAGAAGCCGATGAACAGCGGATACTTTCGCCCGTACAGCTCGGAGAACGGCCCCCAAACGATGGGTCCAAAGGCAAAGCCCTAGAAACGAATGTTAGTCTGGAAAGCAGCAGATTGATCGGCAAATGCTCTTTACCAAAACGAACAGACTGGTTCCCAGCGTCATGACTTCGGTAGACACGCCGAATTCCCTCGACGTAGCCTCGGTAGCCGTGCTGAAGACGCTACTGGCAAAGGTGATGCAGAAGGTCATGAGGCCCATGATGGTCGTGATGAGCCATTTCCTCCAGGTCGGGAAGTTCATGGGGTTCTCGGGGTCGTCGGGTCCATCCCACTCAACGATGTTCGGGTCATTCTCTTCCTCATCGTCATTAGAAGGAGCTTCGTGTTTGGACTTTTGCCGTTCCATGTCTGTATCCGAGTCCAGAGGCTGCTGTCGCGACTCTTTGGAACCAGGGGATTGGGCGGCCTTCTCGGGATCGGGCGAGCCTACGTCGTGACTGGGACGGCCTACTGTGCTAGCTTCAGAGGGGAGGTGGTCTCGTGAGGCGGCTGTGTGGTCGTTATGGGGGAGAGACATGCGTGCTGTCGCTCCTGATAGACGGAAGTTGTTGTTTCTCGACGACGGTGTCAGGCCGTCTGGGTTGTATGTATCTCTTCCGCTTTCGGTCCTTGTGAGACCATCGCCATATTCGGCAGCCATTGCTGGTTGAGGCTTGGGATCAGGACGTATTGATGAGGGTTGTGACCTGCAAGCTGGTGGTTTTCACAAGGAATGATGTTTGCAGAAGGTCTTCTATTCGGAGACGGCAGACTTGGTGGGGGAGGGGTCTCTATGAAGGGCTCGTTGTCCGATGACATGATGGATGTGCCTGTCGACACGGCAAAGCACCAAGGGAGAACTAGATTAACGTTATCGGCAGAGGTGCCGAGATGGCTTGCTCGGTAGGCTGGTTTGGCGGCGGCGAGACCAATCAAGCGCCAGGCTGGACAAACCATCTACGTAACCACTCACCATTGTATATTTCAGACGGGACTAGCAGAAGGCGGGCGACAGTGCGGATCCTCGGCCGAATGGCTGCATCGTAGTCTCTGGTGGAGGGGAGATGGAGAGGCGCAGCTGTCGGTGTTTGGTTGGCATTTCTGAAAGGACGAAAGACCGACATGTCCAATGACGAACTGCAGGGAGAGAGATGGATTGGCGCCCATCCGATGGCCTCAATCGGTCTTCACAAGCGCCGAACGCCGAATCAATGTCCCTTCTTCACTTCTCGACGGTGAAGACGGCATGACGGATCACAATTGATAAGTTAGCTCGTACGGTAGGTTCAGTGCATCTCGGGATCACGAGGATAGCTTAACGTTATATAGAATGACTCCAAGAGTCCCGAATGTTTGACACTGTCAGCGGTCGGGTGGCCATCCACTTAACGTTACCGCGGTGCTCAGATGTACGCATGGACAGAGCGCCGGTCTCAGACATACCGACCCGAAACACAGATCCGAATTCAGATCGCATTCTTCCAAATGCGTGCACGACATTTGAATGGCATTTGCATCATTGGCGTGGTGGATTCACGGTCCAGGGAAGACTGATGGCAACACTCCTCACAGTGTTTTATATCGTTTTATATCTCGGCTCCCGGTCTGCAACAGACGCTGCTGCAACTCATGAGGCTCAAGATGCCGCACTCATCTCCCGACAAGCAGGATGGCCACAGTCCGCCGGAAGGTCACCAAGCCCAGTCCAGTCATCGAAAGTCATCGAACAAACCCCGCACACTCAGCCTAACCACGTTGACCCTTTCACGGCCAGCTTCTGCCAGCCATGTCAGCCATGTCAGCCATGTCAACCATGCCCGCCATCTCACCCATCTCATCCATCTCATCCATCCTGCAACCGCAGCGACCACCACCCGGTCTCGACCGCCTTCGCCCACCTCGCCCACCTCGCCGTCCCCGTTAGCACTCCCTCCTCTCCCCTCACGAAGCAACGGCAAAGCAAATGACGACTCTGCTCCCGCACTACGGGCTCCTGCTCATCGACATCCAGCAAGCCTTCAACCACCCGACCTTCTGGGGCCCCGGCACGCGCTCAACCCCCGCCTTCGAAGCAAACGTCGAGAGCCTGCTGGCCACCTTCCGCGACGTCGTCTCCCCCGCCGACATCTTCCACGTCTGCCACCACTCGACACTACCAAACTCGCCGCTGAATCCCCTCTGGGACAGCGGCAACAGCAGTAGCAACAGCAGCAACAGCGGCGTAGCCTTCATGCCCTGCGCCGCGCCACTTGTCTCCGAGCCCACCTTCACCAAGTCCGTCAACTCCGCCTTCATCGGGACGAATCTGGAAGCCGCGATTCGCGGCCGAGGCATCACCGTTCTGGTCGTCGCGGGACTGACGACCGACCACTGCGTCAGCACGACGGTGCGCATGGCGGCGAACCTGGGCATCGTGGGGACGGGCGCCGGCCAGAAAATCATGCTGGTGAGCGACGCTACCGCCACGTGGGCAAGGGGGTTGGGGGACCTCGTGTTTGATGCCGAGACGGTGCATGCGGTCCAGTTGGCGAGTTTGGGCGGCGAGTTTTGCGAGGTGATGACGACTGCGCAGGTGTTGATGGAGTTGACGGTGGATAATTGGAGGAATGACAGTGCGGTTACGCCGGATGGGGAGGGGGTAGTGAGAGAGTTTATTGGACCGGCAAGGTGAAAGCAGAGGCTTGGGTGAAGATTGAAAAACATTACTCGGTTGGGACTGCTCGCAAGGAGTGGAGGACCATTGCCGCCGAGGCGAACCGCCGCCAGCGACTGGCGACTTATGCGTCAGTCCTCCCTTCATCTTCCCACGCACTGGTCATTGACAACGAACAGCATTACCAGTGCCCACCGGTGCCCAGTCTTGACCCACGATCGGTCCTGGAAGATGACAGCCTCCATCAGCTGTCTCTCTTGATTGATACCCAATCACCGGGAAGACCAAGTTTTGGCAACCAAAATGATATCAACGATATGCCAGAAATCCACCGCTAATAATCGAAGGCGAATGAACCCAAGAGAATGAGCGCACAAGATCTGATACGGTAGTATCACTATCCGACAGAGACGTTGTGGGAAGTGGATATTTAGCGGATGAGCGATCATCTTATACCAGGATCACAGGAGAGCGGTGGCTGGTGAGGACTTTGATCAAGGACAGAGGAGACGAACATCTTACCACGATTAAGATAATCACAGCATCATCGTCACCCATCCTCATCATTCATTCCGCCCTCTGCGACCGAATGTGGTAGTGACTTTCTCAATGTTAGTGGGATCCGTGTTTGGGAGCAAAGTATGGAAATGCAGAAGGGTCATGCCGTGGACGGAGGAGAAATGTCCAGATCGCTGTTTTCATGCATGGCCCGAGGCTTGAGGCAACCAGCTGTGGCTGAACCCGCTTCAACCCTATCGCTAACTGCTGCGCTGACCGGGTTGGGCGTCCCTAAAAAACGAGGCAAACTTGCTTCTAGTTGCAATGGATGATATATGGACTTATTTCGACTCATCATGAGATGGACCCAAGGCTGGCTTCAAGAGCACCAGGAAGATAATTCCGGCTGGACTCAACGTCGTCGGGACATTGAGCGGGCTTGCTTCAAGATCGCGAGCCACGTAGTCCCGGCTTGATTCGACATCTTCCAAATATAAAGCGATTTTGCTTAGTTGCCATGAGACAATGTCAGGACTTACTTTGAACGATCATGAGATAGATCTGGGGCCGGCTTCAAGGTGGCTAGAAAGGTAGTTCTGGCTTGCTTCGACTGTTCCACGATTTCCCATTGCCACGACCGACCCATCCGGAACTTGTTCTTGGAGAGTGCCTAGGTATATGCTTTGCATGATCATAAGATATGAAAACAAGATCGATTGCAGCGCAAGGCTGTTCTCTGCGTATCGTACACGACATGTCAACGTATCGTATCGAGGTACACTGATCGGATCACCTGTGCACCTAAGTGCCAGATACTCAGTTCACTTGCCGATCTCCATCACATCAGACGCTTTTTGGTTTTGAAGGTGACAACGGCGACATGAGTCAGAAGGTCCTTTTCGTGCTGTCGTCGGCTGCGAGGCAGAGAAATAAGAACCAGATGCGCCGCTAAGACATAATCGCTGATATCCGATATCCTGCAGACAGCATCGTTAGGACAGGGGCGGGTAATAGCAGTGGAGCGGCATTTGAATCGATAGGGCGGCGTGAAGAAGATGATGGGTTCTCAATGCCGGCCTGCGGGGGCCGTTCCTAGGGCTGGGCGAGAGGCACTCACACAACACCCAGTAATCCCATCGCTTGTCACATGAATTTTCCTACCCTCGCTGGCACGACGATTGAACTTCAGAGCCACCGCCTCCAGCGCTCCGCCTCGGCATCGCCCAGAAGACGGTCCAGCAGCCTGCCAATCTCGCGGGCGACGAAGTCCGGACCGTCCTTCTGGATGAAGTGGCCGCAGCATTTGGCGATGATGATGTTTTTGTTGACGCGATCCTCTTCTGTGAGTTTGAGCAGGCCCTCGTTGTACTGTTGCCAATGCGGGTTTACGTATGCGTTTGTCAGGGCTTTGGGGATCTGGAGGGAGCCCTTGTTTGGTTGCGCGTTAGTGATGCGGTGGTCTTTGTGCAGTTGCATGTTTCAGCCGTGGAGAGTTGATGGCAGTCGCTCACCTTGAGTCCCTGTTCTGCAAACTCATTCCAATCATGTCCTACAACGGTCAGGCGAGGGCCGATTCCGTCGGGACCGACTAGCTTTGGAGTGTTGGCATGGGGCAGTTGCTGATTCAGATGTCTCCTATCGAAACGTTCGTTGTTGGGTACACTGGGATGGAACATGGCCTTGTATTTGGCCCTCGTATCACGGAGCTGTTCCACGCTGATGCCAGTCGGAAGAGTGGAGGGATCGAATTGAGCATCGTCCGGATCTGGGAACATGGAGACGAAATCCGTGTTGGCGATCATAGAATCGAGGAACAGGAGACCGGCAACAGTCCTGGGATAGGCACGGGCGTAGAGACGAGCAATCGGACAGCCGATGGAGTTGCAGACAAAAATGAAGCGCATGCGGGAAACGTCATGTTGGCCGAGTTTGGTGGCGGAGAGCTGCTTCAACAGCTGGTGCAAGTCTTTGACGACGCGAACAGCATCGTGACCGTAGCCAGTCTTGATGCTGGATTCGGGGTCACGTGGGTCATGGTCGCTGTCGCCCTGACCGTAGCGGTCGTAGCAGAGCAGGGCTGGGTAGGGAGAGCTGGTCTTGTTGCGGGTATTGATCAGGGCGTGGATGGAGTCTTCCCAGCCCGACTTTGGCAGCAGGAGGCCGTTCAAGAAGACGAGCAGGGTGTTGATGAAGGGCGGAGGAGGGGATCCGGGCGAGGGCGGCGAGGGTGAAGGGTGCACGCAGTTGGCCGCGGGTTTGGCGGGGTGGAAGGTGATGGACAGGGAAGCTCCGCGCTTGTGGTCGAGCTCGACGCGCTCCTGTTGCAGCATGACGGACAAGCGCTTTGAAGCCGACGTCTGAAAGGTGTCGCCGCTGTCAAAGGTGTCGTCGGAGTCGTCGGAGTCGTCAGTCTCATAGCTGCTGGCACTGCTGCCCGGGGTGAGCGGGCGGTCGGAGAGGAGAGAAGAGGGGGTAGCAGCCATCTGCAGTAGCTCCAGGCTCCTCAGCTGGCGTGTCTAGGTCAACTAGTCGTCTTTTCTTTCCCTTGGTTTCTGTATTTGAGGTCGGCCTAAGGCAGGAACGATGGATGGCGCAGGTACAGGTGCTGGTGCTGGTGCAGGTACAGGTGCGGTTGCAGGTCAAAAGTGCATGTGTGGCAGTCCAAAGGCATGCCAATGCTATAACGTGAAGTTATTTGCGAGTGTTTGCGTTTCTCGTGTGTTTTGCTGCATCGCTGGACCACGAACTAGTTAATAAGTTAAAGAGGAGCTGTGGGCGGGTTTGGGGGCCGTTTTGTGCTTTCACGTGCGAGAAGTGGAAAGTCTGTCTGTCTGTCCGTTCCTGATCATCATCACCCAAGAACTCTCAGGGTCCAGCCAACGAACGCACCCTCAGCCACTCTTTCGAGAGCCATTGAGGGACCCGGGTTCCAGTAGCATGCTCATACGTGGCCCTCAAGCACCACCGAGCCTCCCAGACTCATCCCCAACGTCCACCACGTAGCCCCGGCTTACTTCGTCTCCTCCCCGTGCCGGTCTCAGGCACGCGGCCCCCAGCCTGGATTCCGCGCCCATTGCATCACTCGCTTGCTTCGCTCGCCGCGTCCCGACTCCGCGCGCGCCAGCATGCCTCCCAATCTGAACACCACTCAAAGGTCCAGGACGCAACCCAAATCCCCGCCCGCCGCTTTCGAACGCACTCCCAACGACGCGCTGCTCGCGCCCAACCTCATCCTGCCGCCTTCGTTGTTGTCGGCCCATCCAGCCATGTCGTCCACCGTCCCGATCCGCGAGAGCATCCCATCCGCCAGCTCGATACCTTCCAGCGGCTCATCCCGCATACTCAGCTCGCCGCTGACGCCGCCGGACAACGGCATGGTCGGAATGAAGCTCGATGGTCTGGCCTCATCCGGCGATGAGTGGAGGCAGGTGCTCGCCAACGCGAGGACGAGCTTCGACAACGAGCGTCAGGTGTGGGAGCAGGAGAGGTTGCTGTATCAGAGGGACATGGCCAGCATGCGTCAAATGCTCGAGGCCAAGCAGCGGGAGCTCGTCATAGTGACGACCAAGCTGAAGCAAGCCGAGCTGGCCATCCATGAGCCCGATAGCTTTCATCGCCATATCGCGTCTCCTCCGACCCAGCCGTCTGCCGGCCAGTCGCTGGGAGTTACGCCCATCATAAGTCCACCCAGCGGACGTGGCGTAATGGGAGAAATGTCAAGGCAAGAAAATGTGAGCCCTCAGCGGAGTGATGGCCAGACGCCGAGCCCGGGCACCCAGGTCTCGGCT
Source organism: Saccharata proteae CBS 121410 (assembly GCA_010015785.1). Lineage (NCBI taxonomy): Eukaryota > Fungi > Ascomycota > Dothideomycetes > Botryosphaeriales > Saccharataceae > Saccharata > Saccharata proteae. The sequence goes on from ML978724.1 coordinate 575,041, forward strand.
GTGCAACACCCCAACCTTGCAACCTTTTCCGTCACGCATCATGGCGGAGGCAATCCTGATGGTGAAGGTAAGCTCGATTCTATCTCGGTAGATCCCTGTCACCCCGACTAATCTCGGATCAGTGATGCGACGAGCTCCTCTACCAGTCCGGGGAAGAGAGCACGGTGGAGAAGACCCTCCATCACCAGTCAGCACCGCCGCCAACCTTTCTCCTCCACCGGAATCGTACAGAAGACATGCCGGCCATACGCCGGGAAAGGTCGGTTCCTTGTCGTTCAGCGAGGCGGCGTCGCCTCTTGGTGAGAAGACTCCGACACAATCGCACTATCCGGCAGATGAGCCCGAGCCCCAAACCGATGGCAACATGGACGAAGGCGACAAGGCGCTCGAAGGACCTCTATCCCTACCTTCGCACCCGGATCGGCCCGAGGCTCCAGACATGCTTAGCACTTTAACAAGCCGACTCGAGATGATCAGCGATAACCCAGCTGAGCGGAGACCGGCTTGCTTGCAAGGGCTTAGCGATATGTCCAGCGAGGCCAGCGAGGCCAGCGAGGCCAGTGAAGCCAGCGAGGAGCCCAGCGCCCTCCCCGTCCATGAGGGAGACGGCGATGCCGAGTCGGGTTCCCCGGCCCCGATGCCGGGCATCAGACTAAAGACGAAGAGCAGCTTCAACTTTGGGGCTCCGTTGGGGCAGATGCCCAGGTACAGGAACAATGCTGATTTTGAGGATTTCTGAGCCAGACATGGGCTGGGACCAGGAACAGGCGTTGGTTCCGACATCTAAAACACAGAATATACCCCTTTTCTCACGATAGATCATGTCTCGACTTTCCTTTCTTGCTGGGCGACGGAGTGGCGAATGCTGAGCTGAGCTGAGCTGAGCTGAGCTGAGCTGAGCTGAGCTGAGCTGCTGTCGCTTGGCCCATGTGGAGGAGACGGCAGATGGATGGGGACACGAGGGTGCAATCATGTGCTGGCCATGGCACTGGCTATGTCGACCGTTTGATAGCGGGATGGTGCAGCAGTGGTGCAGCAGTGGCCATGTCGACGTTGGTCCAGCCAAGGGCGGTCGAGATTCGCTTGGCCAGGAGCACCAAAGGGCGGTCCTTTCACGCGAACTCCCCCGAGGAATGAGGGGATGGGGGTACTGCGAGCTGTCTGGGTGGCTGGCTGGCCGACTTTTCGGTTCTCTCGACAGTTGTTAGGCAAAGGCATGCGCCGGAATCGCATCCTATTCATCTGTCTCACTTTTTCAGCCGCATGATTTTCGACTAATTGCTTCGTGCCTTGGTGGTGGGCATGATGGGTGGTGGTGGTGGTGGTGGGCATGATGGGTGAGGGTGCCGCGGCCTCATCCCTTGTCTCCCCCTCGACGCGATGGACGCGATGGACGTGACGCGAGGGCCAGTGGGAGAAGAGAGTGCGGTCGTTCGAAGATTGTCCTCGCGTTCAGCGCGTGTCTCGCATCGACGCCGACGTGTAGTGGAGGGTTGGCCGTCCAAGTATAAGGCCTCGCCATCATCTACTCTTTGCCGCTGCAGCCTCAGTACCTGCAGCCCCAAGTACCTGCAGCCCTCAACGGCCTTCCATTCGCTCGGCCATCGTCACTCGTTCGCTGCGACAGAGCTCCCTCGCCTGAACCTCCTTCTCTCTCTCGCTCTCTCTCGCTCTCGCTCTCGCTCTCGCTCTCGCTCTCTGTCTCTCGCAAGCATGAGATTCCTCGCTCTATTACTCCCTCTCTTCGCCCTCGGGATTGCAAGCACCGCTGCACTGCCCGTTCCGGCCACTGAAGCAGACATCGAAAGCCTTCGTGCTCGTGGCATCTCAGAGGTACGAGATGCCCTTCCTGCCTTCCTCTTCCACAAGAAATACCCCAACGCCACTGCCACTGCCACTGCCACAACCGGTGTCGCCCCGCCCGTCGCTGCTTCCGGCAGCAGTCGTGCAAGCTCCGCCGCCGCTGCCCACAACAGCACCACCACCACCACCACCACCACCACCACCAGCCAACACTCCCACCACTCCCACTCCCACTCTCACTCTCACTCTCACTCTACCCACAACCACAATCACCACCACTTCTCCCCAGTCTTCCTGCATCACATCCCCTACAACCTCCACCACTACGACGCCTAGCCTGCCAACTGCCCCTTCCCCTTCCCTTGCCCCGCCTCCCCACGGGTGCGTCTCCCCCTCCTTCCCTTTTCCCCTCCTACCTTCTCCCCTCCTACCTTCTCCCCTCCTACCTTCTCCCCTCCT
>ML978724.1:577412-629808 GCA_010015785.1 Saccharata proteae CBS 121410
CTCCCCTCCTACCTTCTCCCCTCCTACCTTCTCCCCTCCTACCTTCTCCCCTCCTACCTTCTCCCCTCCTACCTTCTCCCCTCCTACCTTCTCCCGCTAACTCAACCCTCTACCCCGTACAGCCCGAAATCGCCTCCCTCATCCCCTCCCCCCACAGTGCAGCATCCCTTTTCCGTGCCGGCAAGCGCGACATGGACGGCGAGATCGCGCCTGGCAGTCTCGCCGCGCCGCAACCCCAGTTCAGACGCGACACCAGCGAGGCCTCGGGCTTCATGCACAAATTGCTTCCCGTGAGGTGGAGGGCGGTGGGCCGAGGGCAGCTGCCGCGCGAGAGCCGGAGGGGGGTCGAGGAAGAGGGGGGCGAGGTACTGCGGCCGAAGAGCTGGCAGTACAGGTGGTGAAGGCGCGTTGATGATAATCTTCCATCCACTTGCCTGTTTTCCTTTGTGGGAGTTTTGGCAGTGCGCTTCTCGGGTTCTAGAGCAACGACGCTTGGCTGCATGAGGCAGACGGACACACGGTATATCTCTTGACGACGGATGGACGTAATGACTTTGGAACGGCTTCTTTCCCTCTTTTCTCATCAATTTGCCGGCACCAATTTCTTCTTCTTTTTCGTTCCGTCATGTAGGGCCCAGGACTAGAGTCCATCATGGCAGTCAGGGGCACTGGATGCAGCTCGTACTTCCAACTCTAAAGGCACTGGAGGCCGCCTAATCAGCCGCAATCTTGAAATCTCAACGTGTATGTCAGCCTTGCCAAGTCTCGGACCATGACGCAGTAAATTCGTTCCATGACCCTCAACGAGCTCTGCACGGAATATTCTCCGATCCGGCCGTGTGCCATGTGGGCGAGACAGCAGAAATCATATCAAACAAAAAAACCAGCTGTCGGTGAAACTCGTGCGCCAATCTCGCGTATCATTCTCAGTTCTCAGTTCTCCGTTTGACCGTCTGATTGACTGACTGCCCCTCTCTAAAACCGTTGCAAGCGAAAGAAAAATCAACGGAAAGGGGGTTGGATCGAAACGAACGCCATCGCTATAAAAGCCCTAGTCCGTGGTATCTCGATACGAAGAAATTGCCAATCGTGGCAGAGACGAAAAGAAAGTGTGGAAAGACGGCGGAGCCGAGGGAACCCAGCGAGCGCTCATGGAAAGGTTCGAGAGAAAGCGAAAGTGTGAAGAGCGGGTAGGGGGATGATTTTCCGATGCTCGAATAGAACGGCAAGTAGGGAAAAGCGGGGGGAGATATGAGACCACCACGGATAATGATAACCGTTGAGAAGATAAAGAGCTGTTCAGTCAGCCAAGTCAGTGAAACGCCACAGCAAAAAGTCAGATGAGCCTGAGGAAAGCTCCCACGCAAACGGACCGAAGCATCGTGCAGCTTCAGTCCACCCAGCGCGCCGTCGAGAGATGATGCGCTCCCACGATCGCTCCATCTCGCTTTGCTCCTCCGCCTCATTAGCAACTACCTCACAACACCGTCGTCTTGATCTTCTGGTCTCCACTTCAGGCCGCCATCAATCTGAAGCCCGCCCTTGACCCATTCCATACACTCAACCTCCTCCAGACTTTTCCTGCCTCTGCTGACCTTCTTCAGAAGTCCCTCGACCACAACCTTCGCTCCCTCCCACTCCGCAGCTCCGACTTTATTTGCGTCCCATTCTCCATACTCGTCGCCAAAACGACACCACATCCAATCACACCTGGCAATCCGGTGAACAGCTCTGCTACGTCCGCGGGCTTTGCCGGGCGGTGGGTCAAATGGCAGCCTGCCCTCCATGAGCGCGTACAACAGAACACCGAGAGCCCAGGCATCCGTGGCGCGGCCGTCGTATGGCTGGCCGAGAAGAAGCTCTGGAGCAGCGTAGTCTTCACTGCCGCAGCGGGTGCTAAGAAGCGTAGTAGGCGTGGCGATGCGGCGAGAAAGGCCGAGATCGGTCAGGGTGATGAGAGGCGTTGGATGACTTTGGGGCTGGCTAATCGCTGAAAGGGTGGAGATGGGGACGTTGACGAGAACGTCTTTTGAGGTTGTCAGTGTTCAAATGGAGATTGCTGCAAGGGACAACTTACTCTCGAGTTTGATATCGCGGTGGACAATCATCTCCGAATGCAGATATCGTACTGCGCCGACCAATTCGGCGAACATGCGCTGTACCAACGGCGCCGTGATAGCTTGACGATTCGAGCTAGCCAAATCGAATAAGTCACCGCCAGGGCAATATGACAATACGAGTAAGGCTTGGCTCTCGTCCCAGTCGACCGCTTTCAGATGCACGAGCGAAGGATGTGAGATGGATTTCAGGATCTCGACTTCGCGCTTCAAACTGAGCTCCACGCGCTCTTCGTCGGCGCCGCCAGCTGGACCGTGCTCCACAACTTTTATTGCTACAAGCTTCTTCGGGTCGAGGAGAGACTCATCTGGGATCTCCTTGCTGCTGATTTTTTCACTGGTGGCTAACATGACTTTGCTGAAAGTACCCTGGCCAAGCGCACGTATAGGACGGTAGAGCTTCTTCTTCATTCCAGGGCTGTGTCGTACGGCCAAAAACTCCAAATTCTTATCCTCCTTCACTTCCTCTTCCTCACTCTCCGTGGAGCTGCGATTGCTAGAAGGTGGTGTGGGAAGCGTCCTTGTGGATCCGGCGGGGGCGGCCTGGGTCAGGCCTCTTTGCGCGGCAAGGTATTCCTCCCTGTGTAGCTGAGACGGCAAAGATGGCATTTCCGGGGCCGTCGCGGTGGCTCCTGGTACGACCGCGCCGGAAAGAGTGACATGTCGGGGGCGCGCGTTGTGGAGTTGTTCGGGCATGTACTCGCTGAGACTGCGGTTTCTCATATGACTGGCCATGTTCTTGTCCGCTGCTTGAGCAGAGTGTCCTTCAACCGCCGCGGATATGAGACCTGCGTATGCCTTCTGCTTGCGCGAAGGCGTCCGTGAGGGAGAAAGTGTTCCGCTGGCGAGCATTGCCATGGAGTCGTCCTTGGTCGCGGAGGAGGAGCGACGTGAGCCGGAACGGTTGCCGCCAATACTTCGCCGCCATGGCCCAGGTGAGTCGTTGCCTGCGACGAGGGGCGATGGCAGAGGGGTGATGTCGGCCAGAGCACCCAGCGCAGGTGAAGATATGGCAGAACTAGGTGACAGCGAGCTGCTCAGACTAGCGGCGGAGAGGGCGGACCGAAGGCCGTGGTTGCTTCTTTGTTGTATGTCGACAGGCACGGTGGGCGAGGCTTGAGACAACATTTCGGCTGGGGTGTTCACGATCGAGGGAGCATTCGAGTGGACGGTCGCGGCTGCGGCACCCAGACTGGCGAAATCGGTCTGAATTTGGAGGCCGGCGGCTGAAGGATTGCGGATATGAGGTTTGCTTGCGATCACAGGCAGAGGCTGGCCCGTGAAGGCCGGGGCGATCGGATGAAGGCGAGAGCTGTTGTTGGGGTTTAGCTGAGGCGGTGGTACTGGGGGCTGGGAGCTGTGTATACACGGTAGGCTCGGCAGCTGATGAGAGCGTGCCGCCAATGGCGGGCGGGCTGGCTTGATGGGGCGCTTCGGGCTGCGAGGACTGTGATGCCCTTGACGAAGTCGCAGGAGGGGCAGTATGAGGGGCAGTGTGGGAGTCTTGCGCACCCATGACGGGAGACGGGGAGGGTGGAGGTAGAGATTGTAGTAGAAGGGCGCGAGTGAGTTTAGAGGTACTCGTATCTCACACGGCGTCACCATCCATCGCGCTTGGGCTTTCACAGGTCGAGGCTAGCAAGCAAGCAACGGGGTCAGTGCGGGCCAAGGCTTGCCGAGTGCAGGCCGGCTGTCCACGCCGTCACGCCGACCTCTGGTTATGTTGCTGCTCAAGCACACGCGGGGAGGCGAGGAAATGTGCGATGAGGGTGATGAGAGCGGTTGTGACCTCCATGCACACATTCAGGTGCCTACATTGCATTGTTCGGATGGTATTATCATATGCGAGGACGGGATGGTCGGCTCGAGCTGGCGGGTTGCTGGGCAGTCCAGGCCGACTTCGACTAGCGTTACAGTAACGTTACAGAAGTACAGTAAGTTACAGTACCTGTCCGCTACAGTAACGTTACGCACTGTGTTCCGTATGCGAGTCTGCGCCAGTCTCGGCTGTATGTACTAGTACTGGTGCCGGTACCTAGAGACCTGCCATCAGTATGTTTTGCAGCTCACTAACAAGCCGCGAGAGATCCCCAGTGAAAGCCTCTGCAACCTTCCTGCACGGCATCAAACGCGGCCTCTGCAGCACCACCCCAAGCGACCACACTCCGCCGCCTCCCGTTCTAGATCCCTAAGCCGACGAAAATGAAAATACAAAACTATATCGCCGAGGCCTTCCTCCCTCGCTCAAAGTCAGGCCTCATCATTTGCGAAGATGAAGATCGTCGCTCAGAGCCTCGCCGTTGATTTACCCACGTGCATGTCCGGGTGCCGGCCATATAAATGGCGTTGCAGCTTATTATATCACGACCGCACTTTTGATGCTGCAGGGGTAAGTTATGCAAGATGAAAGACCTTTCGCCGTCCATCCTTCCGTCCATGAGCTCCATAAGCGCCATCTGCCACCCCGCCGCCGAACGAGGCCGAGCCATGGCATACGAACAGCCCGCAGTAGTCAGCACTCGGAAATTCAGAACATCAAAGGTAGCCATGTCCATTCTCGACAGCTAAGCTAGTTGAAGTAATTAAAACTACACCAGCGGAGCCTTCGCAGATCAAGCCAGGTTATCCTTTCCTTTTTTTACCGTGCACGCCGTGATGCTCACCCATCCGCCATGCAGAACCAATCTGCAAACAAACACAGGACGTAGTCCAAGCCGCCGTGGCTGCCTCCTCGAAGATCAGTAGTCTGATTCACTTCTCAAACAAACAAACATGGAAAGTCGTCCAAGCCGCCGTGAACGCTTCCTGGGAGTTGAGCAGACTTGACCAGTCCTAATGCTGCATGTAACCGTAACCGTTGCCCGTCGGGAAATAGTTGTGGTCCGCGTAGGCCTGCTGCTGGCTTGGGTCGCCCGCGCCGTAGTACGCGTTCATGCCCCCATAGTGCGTCTGCCTGTTGTCGGGCCTGCTGCCCTGCGGCGCCATACGGCGAGACATATCGCGGCTGGCATCGTAGGCGCCCCAGTTGTAGCCAGGCACGCGACCACCCTGCTGACCGCGACCTTGACCGTGATCTTCGTCGTTGTCCGAACGCTGCATGGCAGCGCTCATCATTGGCATGATACTGTGTCCGGAATTGTCGAGAGCTGATGTGGAAGCCTGTGTGGCAGCTGCAACGACGGCTGCGGCGCGCGAGCCCTCGTCCGACTTCTTCTCGAGCTTGTTGACGTGCTCGGCGAGAGCCTGCACCTGCTTTGAAAGCTCCTTGTTCTGCTTCACAAGCTCTTTCATCGGATCCATGAGTTGCTTGCTGACTGTCTTGATGAACTTGTCAAGTTCGGACTTGAGAGCCTCAACCTCGCCTGCAGACCGGCGCCATTCGTGCTCGATAGCATTGAGGTTGGAGCGCACGTCGCCGAAGTTCTCGTTGATGACTTTCTGGAGGTCGTCGTTGTTCGCATCGGCATCCAGTTTGAGTTCGTTGCGATGCTTCAGCATTTCGTCGCGCAAGCCACCGGCGATGTCGTCGAGATGGTGGTGCACAACATGGAAGTGGGTGAGGAGCTCCGCGAGCGGCAGGACAGGGCCAACGGGCCCAAGTCGAGGGTGCGGAGGAGGACCCATGGGATTGTGCAAAGGCGAAGGCAGCGCGCTTTGGTAGGGGAAGGCCGAGCCCATCTGACTGTGCGCGGCCGCTTCGGCAATCTGCTGGTTGAGGAAGGGAGTGATGCCCAGGCCGCCGGAGGGAATGTCTTGCTGAACGCCGGGAGTGGCATTCTCCAATTCGGTGACAGAGCCGCGAGAGCCGTCATTGACGGGGGGGCTCTCCTCGGAGTGATCCTGCTGACCGGATCGCTGATGGGGCTCGCGCATTGTGTTCTTCTTGTCCTGCTGCGCGTTGTGGCTCTGGCTCATGGAGGTTGAATGCGCGGCGGCTCCGGTCTTGGTCGACGTGTTAGGCGAAGACGATGCGACCGACGGGCTGTCGTTGTACAAGTCGTAGCCGCGGTCGACCTGCTTGACAGGAGTGACGAAGGGATTGAGGCGGTCGCCCGCTGCGGCGCCGTTGGCGGGATAGCGATGAGGTGAGTAGAGCGAAGAGACGCGCTGAGGTGGGTTGAGCGCAGTGAGCCCAGTGACGTTGTTGTTGTACGCTGACTGCCAGTGGGGGAGCTGGAAAGTTCGATGTCAGTCAGTGCGGCGCAGCGGAAAGCAGGTGCATTGTGGTGGGGGATGCAAACGGTGCTATTGTCACTGCCGGTATGAGATCTGGCAAGAGCAAATTGAGCGCAGCTTCCAGACCTCACTCGACCTGATGGAGGAGATGTTCAGGATACAATAAATGTCAGAACCAAGCGCATCCGAGAAGATCTGCACTGTCAAAGGGTGATGAACGTGCGGCAGGGTGGGAATGTCGGGCTGGGTAAGGGCTGAGTGCAACTTACGTTCTGCTCGGGAGAAAATGTCGACGCCGGCCGGGGGCTCATGAACGGCCTCGAGTACACCGAAGGCGTGTAGAATTCAGCCGGCGGCGCATGAAAGGTGGTAGCCGGCAACTTATCCTCCAATCCTCCCATCATCGGCCCATCTTGCGTCTGAATGTGCCTATCCAACGGCGAACCATACTCCTGGCTGACACCGTAGACCACCGCCTGCATCGAGTCCGGTCTGGGCACTTTGTCCACAAGCCGTCCTTTTTTCTCATTGCCGAGCCTCACACGTGCCTGGCTGAGTTGGTGAATTGACTTGTTGTTGCTTCCGCCAACACCTTCAAAACCCGTAGGCTTCTCTGGCTTGTCTCCAAGCGTCTTCGACCGCCTGGGCAGCGGAGTATCTTTGGGCGGCACCGAAGGCGCAACGGAAGGCGCGGGACTGTGCGTTGGCGTCGCCTCGTACGGGTGGTGAGCGTAATCAACGTCGGTCAGGTCTCGCGGGCGAACGGTCTGCTCAGCGGGGGCTCGAGGCGTCTTCGGCTTCGGCATGTCAAGGGAGTCGGAGTCGAAGTCGACAGCCCGGTGCGCATACTCTTCACCTGGCTGATAATCTTGCAGGAGTCGCCACTTTTCAAGGTCAATAGCGGGCATGTTTGCAATGTCTGCAGGAGTAGGGCTCACAAAGTCTGGTGGGATGGAGACGGTGCTTCCACTGTCATACTTTTCCTTCTTTTTGGACTTGCTGGCACGACGTTTCTTCCTCGAGGTACTGGTAGTACCCAAGACTTTTTGGGCCTTGGGGGGGATTGATGATGGTACTCCTGGAGTCGGAGGCTCTGTACTGCTCGTCCTGTGGAAGCCTGAAAAGGCGATGCCAAATAACTTCTTCATTGGACTCTTTGCACTGTTGGCTTTCTGGCTCTTAGCCGATCGAGTCTCGTTTGTGGCCGATTGCTTCTCGTAATGAACGCGGGTGGCAAGAGGCGGCGAATCGTCATCAGAACCCTCTCCGAATGCACGTGTGTATGGGGAAGCTTTCTGATTGTTCGACATCATCTTGAAGAGCCTCTTCTCATTCTGGTGTTCAATTATCGCGCGATTGGTGGGCTCTGCTACATCGTCTTCTTCCGGGACCAGCTTCAGGACTGCCGGCTTTTCCTGGTTGGGTGGATGTCCCTCGTTCGCTTGTACGATGAAGTCGGAGATTCTTGTCATGGGCGTATCGGAGACCTCCTCATCCCGTTTCTGTGCCTTTGGGTCGGCACTTCCCTTGGAGGGAGCCGTCGAAGGGGGATGCCGTCCGGACGATGGGATTGAGCGCGCCTCAGTAGAACGGCTTTCGCCCTTGATGTCTTTCTCGGCGCCTGTGATGTCTTCGCGCTGCCATAGTCTAAGCATGTTCTTCGTGGGGGCCTCTTTGTGTTCTTTTCCGCGGTCATCTTCCTCCATCTTGCGGCGTGGGACTGTGTGAGGACGCTTGGATGGGCTCAATGAGCGCGATCGGGACGGTAAGCAGGATTGCATTTTGAGAGACGTGCTGCTCAATCTGCTAGACAGTGGGGTTTCGTGCTCGGGAATGCAGACAAGCCGGAGGTGGTTGACAAGATTTTGCGGTCTGTTCGCGTCTTGAAATGAGCAGTGTAAACAAAAGGATTCAACACAGCGTATCATACCAGCTGGTTCGGCTCCAGCAGCGCGCCGTATAGCCCGGTGGCCTTGTAGAGCGTGAATTGATTTGCTAGGTGCTGTTGTCTGCTGCAATGCCAGACAACGCGCTCGAGGAAATGAATTGTGTCGATTCCCGGGGAAAGGTGGAGAAGCGCAGCATGGCAAGGTAGACAGGCGGGAGCACGCGACGCGTTCAAGCCCTACGGAGGAACAGTCAACGACCGATCGAGTTCCGAGACTGGGAAGAACTCTCACTACCTAAGTGACATGCAAGACGACACAGTGATTGAGAAGCCTACTTACCACCCAAAACTTGATGCCCGCTTCCCCTTCTGCTCGTCGAGTTTCATTCAGCTGGCTTGAACCGTCTGCCTGAACGACTGACGGACGAAACGCATACGCACAAAAGCTTTGTGCAAATTCATACACGGATTAGACTCTGGCTTACCATACCATACCTATTAGACCGAAACAGCTGAGCCTCTGCTAATTTCATACTACATCCAGATTCTGCGTCATCCTTGAACGAAGAGAGTTAGCACAGTTCAGAATCGAAGCTGGAGACATCATCTCACCTTTGTATAACACACTACAACACTCCTATCATCGCTCGAGCAAGGCGACAGATCTTCCATATCCAAATGATTTTACTCGTTCGGTGACGAAACCAATTTCAACGGCCCTTTTCATCAAACCACTTACTCCAATGACACAGAAGCCCAGAGGATCAAGAATGGAGTTCGGAACTGATTTTTGTCATAGTAGGCTGGAACTCCGAAACGTGCACAGCGACGGACCGTATCGTGGATGACATGGCACATCAGACATATTCCGCGAGTACATGATCACATCTATCTGGCGCTTAGTTTGAATTTCAATACTCTCAAGGACCAGCTGCGTAGAAGACCTCAACTTTGAAACCAGAGGATAGTAATCAAAAAACCGCTGCCCACAAAAGCGCCCTGTAGTCCACAACAAGGTATCCCCTGAAACCCCCACGCCCGGCCAGAACAAGAAGCATGATGAATGAAAAGTCGAAGCATGTAATAGAGAACCGTTACTCGCCGTCAAGTGCAACCGATTGTCACTGGCCTGGAGGCCCTCAGAACTACAGCACTACGCAATGTGACCGCTTTCCTGGCTTCTTCGTCTGCGGAGGTTCGAGTGCGGCGACGATAGCCTGATTTTTGTCAGTCTCTCTGCAGGTGATGATGCATCGGAGTGGTAGACCTCATCAAAGACATCCTTCAACTTGTATTGCGTGAGCGCCGAACACTCCACGTACTTTACGGCGCCAAGCTCCTTTGCCATGCGCTCTCCATCTTCGCGCCGGACCGGCTGCATCTTCTGCTTCGCAAGCTTGTCTTTAACGCTGGGATCGTCCCTCAAATCGACTTGAGTGCCAACGATCAGGCATGGGACGCCAGGGCAGTGGTGGTGCACTTCGGGGAACCACTTCTCTCTGACATTCTCAAACGAAGCGGGGGACGTGACGGAGAAGCACACGAGGAAGACGTCGGTCTGCGGGTAGGAAAGAGGGCGCAGGCGGTCATAATCTTCCTGTCCGGCAGTATCAAACAGGCCGAGTGTGTAGGGCTCGTCACCGATCCTGCAGCCTTCAGTGAGTAAAAGCGATGAAGGATGGAGGAAGTCCTCCACACAGCTGCCAGCCACGACAATGCCACGCCAGGAATCGTGTTACCCTGTAATTATCCAGACTTTACCCGGTAACTACAAGGCACACAACGCCCGGCAGCTTCTATGGTGTTGGCTGCCGAAAGAATCTCGAAGGACTCACATGACGGTGACTGCGTAGTTGTCGAATACAGTAGGGACGTATTCGGAAGGGAACTTGTTGGTAGTGTAGCTGATCAGAAGGCATGTTTTGCCGACAGCACCGTCACCCACGACGACACACCTGTAGCAGTCTTCGAGTTAGCCCTGATTCCTGTTGTTGTTGCGCCGGTGATGTCGGCGAGGTCGCGGGTGGTGCACGCACTTGATTGTTGCCACGACCATGTTGGCTTTTGACCTCTAGCGATGGGTTGATAAGGTAAACGGAGCGTCGATCGGAGTCGCGGAGGAAGGCCTGCAGGTACGTCGAAGGAGCCTACTGGGACGGATGCGCAACGAGCGCTCCAAGTGCAGGCTTTTGTTGGTCGGCTGGGATGGGAGTGGATTAGGAGGCCTTGGTTGGAGCAGAGGATAAGGGAATTATTTGGCGCGCAGACGGTGTGTGAACGACGGGTATCCAAAGGAAGGTGGAGTAGGTGAAGGAGCCTGTCAGTCCTCAGCATCAATCAGTGGTGCCCTCCACGCGCGGTAGGGCCGGTTTGGGGGAAGGCATACCGCAGCGTCCGAATGAAACGGCCGGGAGACGCGTGCAACGCGGAGCGATCTGTGTGGAAACTCGAAACGTAAGACGGGCGGTCGTTGTCGAGGTCGCGGCGGCCGGGCGGCGGGCGAAAAGCAAGCAGCGGACGTGAGAGGCGGGAGAGAGGGCGAAAGCAAAGGAAACTGGCGGGCAGGCAGGCGTGCAGTGCAGGTTCGGCGGCTTCAAAGATGGCAGCGCGGGTGAGGTGGAGGAAGATTGGGATGGATGGTGAGCGCCGCCAGCTAAGGTACAGTACAGCTAGGGGTCGCTTCTCGGCGGCGCGCGGCGGCGGGCACCTGTTGCTGTGCTGGGCTAGCAGGTCCCCCATCAACACCAGGTGCACTACCACCACTACTACTACTACTATCATCTACCATCGACCACTACTCGCGCACCCCGCCACGAGAGAAGCACAATACGGGCTTCATGTACACTAACGTCCCCGGCTGTCTGCAGGCATTCCCTCTGCCCTCTGGCTGTGGCTGCGCCCGCCTCGCCCTGAAGGCCAATCCGCACATCACGGCGCTCTCGGTGCTGCGCGAATCAACCAGCCAGCGCAATCTCCACAGCGCCCCAACGTTCGCACGGTCAGCCCTCTGTCTTCAGCCTCGACTTCTCGCCGCGACAATCATCAGTCCCCAGTTCTTTAAAATGCCAGGGTTCCATGTCAGGGCGCTGTCTGTTCCTCGCGCCGCTGCTGCGAACATGGTGCGGGACGCTCACGCCTCGTCCAGACCCCTCCCTCATCGCCTCAGGAACCGTGAGATCCATGACCTCCGAACCGTTAACGTTGGCTCATCTCGCGCAGCAACAGCCTCGCTGGGTGATTCTGAAGACGTCTGGCACTCTTCATTCTCACCGTGGCCGCCAGCCATGCTCCCGCCAATCACCCTGCCTTTCACCTTTTGGTCCATCTGAGCCTCCATCAGCATGTGCACGTCGCATCAACGGCATGAGTAACTTAGCGCTCACCTTTTTCAGATCGTAGTTCTTCAGGAAGAACGACAGCGGGATCAACGGCGCCGCAACGCACACTGCCACTGTCAGCAGCGTGTGCATCGTTTCCTGGTAGGCCCTGTTGATCGCAATGCGTTCCGGCGAACCCATCGGCCAGCCCGCGGAAGCAAGATTGACGTTGCCGTAAATAGCTTGAGCCTGGCCCTTTGTCTCTGGCGGCAAGTATCTCTCCAACTTTGTCGGGATGCTGTTGGACCATATTGCCCCCGAGATGGCGGAACCCACTGCACCACCAATTTCTAGAACGGTGAGGAAGACCGCTGTGGCTGCTGCGACTTCTTGGTGGCTTGCCGATGCTTGGACGCCCAGTTGTAAAGGGATATTCAATGCCCCGCCACCGATTCCTGTGGCAATTTGGGCACCTACGAGAGCGCCAGTTGAGACCCCCTCCGCGCGATAGTGGAACATGAGCCCGAGACCCATAAGATATATGCAAGCCCCAAGTGTGACAAAGTACTTGTAGTGGCCTGTCTTTTTAATGAACAGCGAGACAACCACAGCGGACACTGTGGAGCTAAAGGTGAACGTCTGGGTTATATGACCTGCGGCCACAACAGACTTCCCTTGCACGACCAAGAGATATGAGTTGAAGTATGGATACACGGAGAGATAGTATGCCACTGCAAGAAGTCAGAACATAGTTGGTTTGCGGTTGACAACCGCTCGTTCGACTCACTGAAGTAGAAGAAAGCCATGGTGACACCCACAGCCACAGTCCGTTTCTTGATGAGGTCCCGTGGGAAGAATGCTCTAGGAGCCAGTGTCTTGCTGCGTTCCCAAAACGGGAAAGCCACTATACAGACACCACCGATGACAAGCATGGCAACGATGCTTTCATTCTGCCAGCCTCCACTCTGCCTGCTTGCCAGGGTGAGAGGGAGCAGTATCAAAGCCACCGCTGCCGACAAGAGGAGTAGGCCGAAGAAGTCTAGCTCGAACCACAGGCATTTTAGCACGTACCACACACTTTGGCCCTTGAAAGGGGACGGTGGCAGGATGTCCATCTTCTTCGCCTTGCGGCCGTTCAGGAAGAGCGTGATGGCCAGTGGCGAGAAGGCAATCGGCAAGACAATAGCCCAGAGGCCATATCCCCACCGCCAGGTCGATGTCTTGAGGATGCTTTGTGCTACCTCAGGGCCAACCCACACGTTGATCAGAAAAGGAATGTCCGGGATTGTCGCGAACAATGCGCGGTTAAGTAGATCGGTCGTGTCGGCCACGAATATCTGCTGGAGGACCTGCAATCCCTGCGATCCGGCGGAGTAGAAGATTTGCGCTGAAGCGTAAGTCTTGACATTGTTGGACCCGGCTTGCTGGATGTATCCAATGGTGTACAAGAACACGGCTAGGCAGAATGTCTCAAAACGACCGAACACATCTGCTAGCTTACCCATAGGCGGCTTTATAACGGCATTGACGACAGATTGCACCACGGTGACTGTAGATATGAGGGAGTGTGCGCTGAAGGAGGAGGTCGCGAACATGGTCAGAAGATTTGTGGTCTGCTGTTCCAAAGACGTAGTATACGCCATAAGGTAGAGACTGCGATGTGGTTAGCTTCTTGCTCGGCGGCAGTCCACCGTGAGATGGGCTTTAGAACGAGCGCACCCGATATATGCCGCTATTAACGACCATTTCGTCCAGGCAGTACTGACGGCTTCTATCCTCTGAACGCCGTATTGAGTATCGGGCGCGACGGTATCAGAGAGTTTGAAGACATCGTCCAACTCTGAGGCTGGAGCCACATGGCTGATCTTTTCGGTTCTTCCTTCCTCGAGATGTGTCTCGTCTGTCATTCTCGGTGATGAGAGTTCTGCGTGGCTACTCGTTAGGCTGAGGGTAAGGTAGGTAGGGACTTGGACATCAAGTGAACCAGGGTTCAGCAAAGCTGATATAGTTAAGGGAGTCAGATCTTGTGATATGTGCAATCAACCCCGACGCACACAATCTGTTGCATTGAACTTTGCAGCGGTGAGAAAAAGGCAAGATCGATGGTTTAAAGCACTTGTTGAACATATATATCTGGTACCACGCGCCTTCCATGTACGCCGCCACGGCCGCCGATCCGGCACCAAAGCCCAGTCAAATTGACAAAAGCAGCTAAGGCTCTCGAGCGAACCGTGGATAAGCTCGCCTTGGTGTCGTTAAGGTTATCTGATGCGGAGGCGGCCTGGTGATTGGGTCATCCTTAGCCGTTGCTAGCGCTCTGGCAACCCCGGATCCTGCGTCCATCTATCATATGCCGTGATCCTTGGGCTTATGACTAAGCTCGGATGGGCGGCGTACCCATAGTACGAGTAGTGCATCTGCTTGATTCACGGGCCTTGTAAAAGGCAACCAACGGACCGGAGACAGCATGGAAACTCTGAGGCCGACGGGCCCTTCGATTTCTTCCAGTCAATACCAAAAGCACCGTATCTCCAGGACAACGTCTGGGGAAAGCGGCTGGAGCAGCCTTACCCGGTGTCTACGTGTGTCCAGGTCGGTGGATTGGCCGAAGAGGGAGCGTTGGTTGATATTGAGAGCTCGAGGTTGTGGCAGAGACGGGATGATTTCCGCTGCGGGTCTGGGGAGGAATTTCTTGGCGGAATGCTCCGAAATCGGGATAGATGATCCTTCAGACAGCACATTATTTACAACCGCCCTCATTGGCCAATCCTAGCTCCGATTGATTTTTGGGAGTCATCAGAGAACCGTCGACTTTCTCTTCTACCGGCATTGGGGCAAGCCAATCGCACACTCCTTGAAAACCATCCCATTATGCTTCTCACGAAGCTCGGTGCTGCGCCCTTGAGGCCGGCTCGCAGTTCGAGGACGCTCTGGCAGTCAAGGTCAGCAGTCACCAAAGCCGAAGAAAATATGGTTGCCACAGCTGATGCGAAAACTGCCACAGTCGAGCTCTCTCGTCCTCCGCCGCCCGCCGCGATGAACCCGTCTTGAACAAGGTCAGCTCGGCCATCACGCAGCCCAAGTCTCAGGGCGCGTCGCAGGCCATGCTGTACGCCACCGGCCTGACCGAGGAGGACATGAACAAGGCCCAGGTCGGCATCTCGTCTGTTTGGTACTCGGGCAACCCATGCAATATGCACCTGCTCGACCTTAACAACCAGATCAAGGAGGGTGTCAAGCGGTCTGGTCTGCTCCCCATGCAGTTCAACACCATTGGTGTCAGTGACGGTATTTCCATGGGCACAAAGGGAATGAGATACTCGCTGCAGTCAAGAGACTTGATTGCCGACTCGATTGAGACGGTCATGGGCGGTCAATGGTACGACGCGAACATCTCAGTCCCCGGTTGTGACAAGAACATGCCCGGTGTCATTATGGCCATGGGGCGCGTGAACCGGCCCTCGATGATGGTTTACGGCGGTACCATTGCGCCTGGTTGCGGCCGTATGCCACGCAACGAGAAGCTTGACATTGTCTCTGCTTTCCAGGCCTATGGCCAATTCATCACGGGCGAGATCAACGAGGAAGAGCGCTTCGATGTCATCAGGCACGCTTGCCCCGGTGGCGGCGCTTGTGGTGGCATGTACACTGCCAACACCATGGCCAGTGCTATCGAAGTCATGGGAATGACCTTGCCTGGTTCTTCCAGCAACCCTGCCGAATCCAAGGCAAAGCAGATGGAGTGCTTGGCTGCCGGTGGCGCTATCAAGAACCTGCTCAAGGAGGATATCCGGCCCAGTGATATCTTGACCAGGGAAGCATTCGAGAACGCCATGGTCCTGGTCAACATCACCGGCGGTTCGACCAACGCCGTACTCCACTTGATCGCTATCGCGGACTCTGTTGGACTCAAGCTCACACTTGACGACTTCCAATCCGTTAGTGACCGCATTCCTCTCCTGGCTGATCTTAAGCCGTCCGGCAAGTATGTCATGGCCGATGTCTTCGACATTGGCGGTACGCCCTCTCTCGTCAAGTTCCTGCTCGCCGAAGGCCTCCTCAACGGTGACCAGATGACGGTGACGGGCAAGACGCTGAAGCAGAATGTCGAGCACGCGCCCTCTTTCCCCAAGGACCAGCAGATCATTCGCCCTCTCAGCAACCCTCTCAAGCCTACTGGACACATCCAGATCTTGCGCGGCAGTCTCGCGCCCGGCGGTTGCGTCGGAAAGATCACTGGTAAGGAGGGTACGAAGTTCGTGGGCAAGGCCAAGGTCTATGATGCCGAAGACGACTTCGTCAAGGCGCTGGAGAAGGGCGAGATCAAGAAGGGGGAGAAGACGGTGGTTGTCATCCGCTACGAGGGGCCCAAGGGCGGCCCCGGCATGCCGGAGATGCTGAAGCCCAGCTCGGCCATCATGGGTGCAGGTCTTGGTCAAGACTGCGCTCTGATCACCGACGGCCGTTTCAGTGGCGGTTCTCACGGTTTCCTCATCGGTCACATTGTGCCCGAGGCGCAGGAGGGTGGTCCGATCGGTCTGGTGCAAGACGGCGACGTCATCACGATTGATGCTGAGACCAGAGAACTTAACGTCGACGTCAGCGAGGAAGACATGGAGAAGAGGAGAGCGTCGTGGACGGCGCCGCCTCTCAAGCACAACAAGGGCACGCTGTTCAAGTATGCCAGGTTTGTCAAGGACGCCAGCAGAGGCTGCGTGACGGATGCGGAATAGATGGATGGGTGGGGTGGAAAGTAAGTGTACGGAAAAGGTAGAGGGGCTCGCGGCCGACGGTGTGTTCGGCAGCAAGAGCCATCTTCGGAAAACAGAGGCATCGCGTCAGACGAGACTCAGTACTTGTATAATCATCGCAGGCGTTTAGGAGGTTGGTGGTGGGTTCGCTGCAGTTAGCATATATGGAATCTGTTCGAGTTTTGTTTGAGCGCGTAGATGTGACGCCGCGACTGACGTGTGGGTTGATTGGGAACTCGTACGTGGGCAGTGGGCTGATGGGGAAGTGGGAGAGTTAAAGGCGAGGCGAGGACAGTGGTGAAGTAGCTGGTTGCGGCGAGGCTTGTGGAGACGGCGAGAGTGGTGGATGGTGGATGGATCCCGGGCGCGGCAGTGGGCTGGCTGGCTTTTGGCGAGCGACAAGGGTGAGATGTGCTCGTTAGCGGCGGGCGATCGCCAACTTTTGCCCGGGCGACCCATGCGACTCGGCTTGTTGATGAGAGGCATAATGCACAATGGCATTGTTCTCGATGCGCCTCACGTCGGCCCCTACTACACGGGACATTGCTCTAGATTGACGGTGATGAAGGTGATGAAGGTGATGAAGGTGCTGATGAGCTTGCGACTCAGCTCCTCCTGGTCCGGACAGAGCTAGACTAATTTATCTTCTTCTTCCCCCTAACCTCCCTGCCGTTCCACACACCTCATCGTTCATTTGCTGCCGGCAGTGCGTAGCCCGCACACACACACACCACACATACACACACCGTATACGAGCACAGCACCGTACAGATTACAGTCCTCTACCCTAACTTACCTACTGTACCCTCGTAGCTGCTAGTAGCCCCATTCCATTGCGTCGCCCCTGCCCGCCGGCACTGCACCTTGGCTAGCTCTGTCAGCACTCTCTCTCTCTCTCTCTCTCTCTCTCTCTCTCGACTCGCGCTCCCTCTCCCTCATCACACTCTCTCTGTCTCGCGCGCCTCTCCACACAAGCTCCGCCGCATCCATCATCCGTCACGAGTCGGCCCCATCGCACGTCTCCACTACACTACCACTACTACACTACATACTGCTCGTACTCCGCATCCTCGGCGCCGCGCCCTCGAGCTGCGTTTCCCAGCTGCCCAGCTTGCCCGCTCCTCGCTCGCGGCGGCTCGTCCCATCATTGCGCTACACGCCCGGCTTGCGATAGCGAGTGCGCACATGTGCGCCAGCGACTCTAGCGACTCTGGTTGGCCACTGCTCAAGCCCTCATCTCGGCTAAGCGTCTAGCCCCAGCTCCAGCCTCCTACTCGACCACCACCAAGCTCCTCCACCAACTGCCATCCACCCACCAACTGCTGTTTGGCACCCACCACCCCAGCAACGCCTGGCCCTCCGCCGCGCGACCACACCCATCCCATCGCTGCCTCCATCGCAACCTGCTGAGCTCCTCACGGCCCTGACTTCCTTTGCGCCGCCCGCTGCGAGCAAGCCCTCGTCGCTCCGCCGCTCGACTTCACGCGACAAAGCAAGGAGACTCTCCATCGACATTCCCTCTCACTGCTCAAGTCGTCCGCCCACGACCAGCCCGCAGAGGCACCCATTGCCCCACATGAGCCAAGAGCCTGTGCCGTCTGCCTCAGACCGCACCGGCCCTGCTGTTGCAGCGAAACCTGCCGCAACCAACAACGGCGAGGCCGTAGCTCCGCAGAGCAATGGAGCGAGTGAGTCCCCCACCAGCACTCTCATGTCTCACGCGGACCTCGCGCCCCTTGTCCTCACTGCAAGACACTGACCGCATCGCCCGTAGGTCTTTCGCCCCAGCAATCCTACTCTGCCGGCGCCGTCCCCGAGCGAACCTCATCTCGCGGTCGGTCGTCCCAAAACTCAAGAACCGGGGCCTTATCCACATCCGAACAAGGCGCGGGAGCGGGAGTAGAACCTCAGGCGGAAGGGTCGCGGTTACAAGTCCCTGGATCCCAGTCAGGTGAACCGGCCGCCACGACAGGGACGGGGCTCAGCGGCGACACGGTTGGCGACAAGCCGGAGAGCACGGGTCGGGCATCGAAGCGCAGTTTTCTGGGCAAGAGACGTGCCGGGAGCACCTCGAGCAGCAAGCGCTCGCACAAAACGAGGCCAACAGCCGCCGAGAAGACACGCCAGTCTACCGATCCTACCAATGCGCCGGCCACGGCTACCTCCGACCCGCCGAAAAAGAAGGGCGTCTCCAAATTCCTTTCCATGTTGAACTGCTGCTCGGTTCCTGAGAGTGGCAACGTGGTTGTGCAGGAAGAGAACCCGGAACCTCCTAAGAAGGTGGGCAAGTTACGCTCGCGAAGCAAACAAGCCTCTCCTTCAAAACCCAAGGACGTCCCAAGCGGAGCTGGATCAAGCACAAATGAATCCAAGGATCCTGTTGATGAAAAGGCGGGCGAGAGCGGTTACCAGACTCTTGCTGGAGCAGCACTCGCACAACAAGGGCTAGAGAAGTCTCAAGGTGACGCATCAGCAGACAAGCCAACTCCTATTCTTCCAGGCAGTGCGCCTGTCGAGAAAGGGAGGCCATCAAACGGCAAGAAGTCGATGGACCAGCCACTGCCTCCTATACCCTCCCAGCCAGGTCTCGACATGTCCACTGCCGCTGGGCCAGAAGTCAATGTGCAGGCTCCCACGCCTGTTGTTGCTCCTGAGGAACAGCAGGTCATATCTGACAGGACTCCGGAGCAACAGCAAAGGGATGAGGACATTGAGATGAGCGATGCCGGGCCATCGGTACCCATTGCGGCCAACGAGGTCGCTGCTTCCCCAGAGGATTCGTCTGGTCAACCCGTGCAGAGAGATAACGCGCCCACGAAGATTGATCTCCCGCCGCCTCCGCCTCTTGCTGATCGCCAGGCGCAGACCACGGCGCCCCAACCAGTATTGCCTAGGAGTCAGGACAGCTCACTCGCAGTGACTCCGGCCGAAACTCAGAAATGGCTGTTGCCGCCGATCAAGCCCGAGTTCAAAGGAAAGAAATGTCTAGTACTGGATCTGGACGAGACTCTCGTTCACAGTAGCTTCAAGGTATGTATATTGATGCCACATGTATTGATAAGGTTTGACTAAAAAGCAGCAGATTCTCCACCAAGCCGACTTCACGATTCCCGTGGAGATTGAAGGCCAGTACCATAACGTCTATGTCATCAAACGGCCTGGTGTCGATGCTTTCATGAAGCGAGTCGGCGAGTTGTACGAGGTGGTAGTCTTCACAGCATCAGTATCAAAGGTATGCTTGTCCAACCCATCCCACATAGTAGCAGGGATTGACTTGCGGGATAGTACGGTGATCCATTGCTTGATCAACTCGATATCCACAATGTTGTGCATCACCGCCTCTTCCGAGAGAGCTGTTACAATCATCAAGGAAATTACGTCAAGGTATGATGTTCGACCGCATTTCCTCTTGACAGCCTCTGACCTAGTGTGCAGGACTTGTCTCAGGTTGGACGCGACCTAAGGGAGACCATCATCATTGATAACTCACCCACGTCGTACATATTCCACCCGCAGCATGCCGTTCCCATTAGCAGCTGGTTCTCGGACGCACACGACAACGAGCTGCTCGATCTTATCCCCGTGCTCGAGGATCTCGCAGGTCCTCAAGTCAGCGATGTGAGCTTGGTCCTTGACGTGGCATTATAATCTGAACTGGATTGAAGGACGTCATTGGCAAGAAATCTCGATACCCCCGAACCGCACAGCAACTAAGCCGCGGGCCACTATCCACCCCGCCTTTCGAAGATAACAGCCTCCGACTTGCATTCGTCGGAGCATACTTTAATATCGATCTCCAGCCATTACAGACCCTGGCCCGGAAACACCCACTAGATCGCACGCTTTCTCCGTCGACGACATCGCTTGAGATATCCCTATCAGGGCACCTCGCTCCCCGATTTTCGCTTAGACTGTACTGTTTAATCCCTGTAATCTGCATGCCAGGAGGCCGCGGCGTCGGTTTCCCTGTCAAAACGAAAAAAATCTCCGCGCCGCTATCAACAAAACCGGATGCCGACGATAATCGATCTCTTGTCCATGATTGTTAGCGCCGGCTTTGTTCCTTACATACGACTGCCGGTCTTGAATTCGCGTTTCACACTGTCGGCAGCATCGGGGCGAGGAGCAGACAATGGAGAGGCGAGAGAAGAGCAAAAAGAAGGGCGTTTTCTGATTGGGTTTCATTCCTTTCTTCTAACTGTCTTCGCTTGATACAGCTTCGAAAGCGCTGTTTAAGAGGATT
The DNA here is from genome assembly GCA_010015785.1 of Saccharata proteae CBS 121410. NCBI lineage: Eukaryota > Fungi > Ascomycota > Dothideomycetes > Botryosphaeriales > Saccharataceae > Saccharata > Saccharata proteae. The sequence continues at coordinate 597,905 of ML978724.1, forward strand.
CGAGGGCTTTGCGCACGTTTTGGCTAGCATTGCGGAGCATTTTCATCAACAGGCCCCCACCCCCTCCAGTCGATTTGCATTTTCTTCTCCCTTAATTCGGCAGGAGATGATATACCTTTTCTCGTTCCTCGTTCCGTGTTCGCGTTCATCACAACCCCATGGGGAACTCTCCAAGCGAGATGCCCTGTCCCAGTCCACCACCACTTTCCTTTGTAGTCGTCCACGACGAATACCTGTCTTCATTGTCTTTCTTGCCTGAATTATCCCTCTCCCACCTCGCCCTTTTTTTTCTTTGCTGTTTCGGTCACTTCTTGCGTTCTTCATTTCTTGAGCTGTTCGGTCCCGATGAAGACTGAGCGCCCAACTCTTTTTTGATACCATGGCTTGTTGGTTGGCTTGTATGTTGCTACTTCTCCTTTTCCTTTTCCTTGTTGGTATGGACGCCCGTTGGGAATTCTTCACTGTTCCACACTCAAAAAACAGATGAATTTCCCCCTTGGTTGATTCCTTAACTCTGAGAAGAGAGAGACGCCATTCGATATGGATGATTAACTGTACGGTCCGCCTCAAAAGGCCAGGGGGAGCACGAACTTTGTGTGTGTATGGTGAAGCTCGACAGCGTGGCGAACGGGGGAAAACAAATGCTCAGAGTGACGGAGCACTGCGTGCATTGTGTATTGGTGATGAAAAGGCTGCCCTGGCAAAACTAATAATATTCATGTGTTCCATCTCGCCCTTTTCTTGGATCGAAGCCTGCGAGATCCAGATGATTTCAACTTGAACAAATTTCTGGTCTGCTGCCACTGCTCGGTACAATCAAACCGGGCCTTACTTGGACGGCTATATTGGCGGCAAGTGCGATGTTAAGCTAGTCCAACTTAGTGCCGCTCTCCAAATAGTACCAAGAACGGGTGTTACAGGCAGTCTTCTGCAACCCCATTGCCGACGCGCTCTTCCCCCCTCGTGTGGTCGAGGAGCCAACGTCAAGATGTCAGTACGGCGACAGTAGGAAGAGGCGGACGGGCACTGACCGAAGGAACATCGATGGCTCCTGGTGTCAAGGGTAATGTGTATATACATGTGTTCGAGGCCTTGTCACGTTGGGTTAATAAACTTCGTGGTTTCCTCGCCGTTGGTTGCAGAACTGAGAGGGAGAAGTAGATTTGGGGATCCATCAATTCTGCCTGACCCTCAAGGCAAAGCTGATCTCCACGGCGAAAAAAGACAAGGCCAGACTCCACATCGAAACTTGAACGCTCGACATGTAACTCTCTCTTTATTAAGCACGTTCTCCACATGGATCAAGGAGCGTACTGAAGACTATCCGGAGCTTGGCATTTTCATCTTCCCCACGTCAGTAACATTCGAGCCACATAGATCAGGCTAGCAATGTCTTTGTAGTAGGGTGTCATGCATGTCATTCACGACCGCGCCGAATTAAATGGCCCACCTAAGGGAAATGAGTACAATATCTTACATTTTAAATACCTACCTGCTCTCCATTGGAGGCAATATATCATTTGGACATTGGCTGCCTAGATCAGCGCCTGTCCCTTGAACATGCCTTCTCTGACCTCTTTCACGACATCACTCCTGTCATGCTTGTCAACCAATACTATGCCTCGACCACGCCTGCCCATGCGACCCGTCCTACCCAGGCGGTGGATGAAGTCGATGGTGGAATGAGGCACATCGTACAGAATGACGTGGCGCACAGCAACAGTGTCGATACCCCTAGCGCCCAGGTCTGTCGTGACGATGACTTTGGTGCCGGGAAGACTGCGGTGTGACTTTGCCGTGGCGTTGCTCTCTACGACAGCCTCGGTCATCGCGTCAGATTTGTCCTTCTTCGAGTTTGTTTTCTTCTCGCCCGTAAAGCTGGCCAGAAGCTTCTTCGCACGTTCATCCTCAGTGTCCCTGTTCAGCGCAATGGCATCAATGCCCTTCTTGGAGAGGTACTCTGCTACTTCAACGGCCTTTTCGCGCTCGTTGACGAAAACCATGATGCGCTTTATGGGATTCGCTTCAGACTCATCGCCGGAATGCTCGACGACGGATTTTCCAATACTGTAGATTGTGTCTGCACAGGCAAGATCTTTGTCGCCTTTATAAGGCGTCTTCTGGACGTCTACAACGCCAAGCTGTACGCGGCGGGGAATAGCATGAAGATTGGGAGTCACGAGCCGCCGCATCTCCGGGAACCGCTCGCGGAGATAGCGATCTAAGCTGCGTGGTATGGTTGCGGAGCACAGGATTAGCTGGCGTAAGGATGGAGTGGCTTTGTCGATTATCGAGGATGTTATGGGTGCGAAAGAGCGGTCGAAGAGTGAGTCGGCTTCATCCACTATAAGATGCGAGACGCGGGATAACACATCCGGATCGCTCTCGGCGATGCTAGCAAGAAGTCTTGGGGTGCAAATGAGCACATCAATGCCACTCTCTGCGTACAGACGGTTCCTGATGACTGTACCACTGGAAGCAGCCGAGATGAGCGCCGACCGGTAGCGGACGTTGTGCGAAAACGCCTTGGCCACGGCGCCGACTTGCAAGACCAGCTCTGCGGTCGGCACGAGCACGATAGCCCGAGGTCTACCAGCTCTGCTTTCTGAGTCAAGCGGAGGTGGAGCCAGGTCAAACATGTGGCCGCTTTTCGTTCTCGATTCCTCAACACGCTCTTCCTCTTCTTTCTCGGCCACTTCAGCTCGTTTTATGGCGTCAATGGTAGGCAGCAGATAGGCTAGCGTTTTGCCAGAGCCCGTTTCTGCCGCGAGCAGAAATTGTTGCATCTCGGAGCGTGCTGCCGGTTTGGAACGCGGCGTGGTTCTGCTGTCACCTTTGACTTCCAGGAGGGCTGGAATAGCCACCCGCTGAGCTGGAGTCGGGGTTGGAAATGGTTCGTCCGTGCGGGGTAGAACATGCTCCGTGATGGCATCTTGAATGGACGGTAGCAGTGGAAATTGAGTGAATGACTCCAATTCGGCGATTGATTCCTTGATCTCACTGCGACGGTTGTAGGATACCGAGTCCAGAGTTCTTTGCATCTTGAGAGCATGGAATGAATCCTTGGTCGACTGTTTCTTTTGGTCCCTGGGCGACTCTCTCCTGTTTGCGGAGTATCCGGCCGTTTCAGCTTCTCTACGCGGTCTGAAGTTTCCCTTCCCCTCCCATTTGTGCTCTTGGTCTTTGCGAGAGTCGCGCGACTTTCGTGGTGCGGGTGGAGCTAGGTCGGAGGGAGCGCGAGTCCGGTTGAGAGTCGCAAACGGATCACCCGAGGACTGCCTCGATTTGCCGCCACGCGATGGAAATGGGTTCGAAGGCTTTCCAACACTGGGTGACAGGTCCATGCGCGAACGGGGACGCGAAGGCTTCGACCTCGCCTGATGAGCGTAGGAACGCGTCTGCCATGGAGAGCCAGCGGCGGGGACGCGGACGGGAAGGAGAGCGCGGATCTCGCAGAATATACAGGCGTGGCCGGCCGCGCGGAACATGGCAGGCTGGGTGGTTGGATGGAGAGCGGCGAGGAGAGAGAGAGAGAGTGTGTGTGTGTGTGTCTCGAGGTGTCCTGGTGTCCTGGTGTCCTGGTGTCCAGGTGTCCAGGTCGAGGTCGAGGTGTCCAGGTCTCCGGCGGAAAATTTGACGCGGCGGGAGATTCGCGCGTTGACCGGAGATCTTGTCGTCGCACGGGCGTCGGAGATCGCTTATCGCTCCGGGCATTATAAGTTAGTGTAGTGTGTAGTGTGTAGTGTAGTGCATGCAGTTGACGTTACTGTGGTGATGATGTTGCTAAACTAAGCGCCCGATCAACACCTCCGCACCTGCCTGAAGCGCATCACAAATACTCGCCAGTACAACACCGTCGTCTCTCTCATCCCACCTGCCTTCTCTACCACCGTCGCTCTCGACCCTCTGCGCTCTGCTCTCTGCGCTCTGCTGCTCTCTCTGCTTTCTCTGCTCTCTGCCTTCTGCCCCCGCCGTACGTCTCTCCAGCTCTTGCTTTCAGCACTGCATCCATCTTTTTTCTCGTCCGCGCCTGCATTCCTCGCCCGCATTCCTCGCCCACGACTCGGCCAATCTCACCGCGGCTCTCTGACGCAGCCACAGCTCACTGGTCGCCATGTCTGAGCCGGTGCGTTGTGCCTTCCAGTCCCCCCTCCTCCTCCCCCTCTGCTGTCGTGTTTGTTGGTGAGCTGGTGCTGATGACCCACTCGCGTAGGAGCACCCCGGGCCGCTGCGCATAAACAAAACAACGCCGTCGTCGTCGTCCTCATCCTCGTCGTCGTCGCCAGCCAAGTCCAAGGGCGGCAGTGGCCCGCTTTCTGAGATTAGCCCGAGTGAGCGAAGGCGCAACTCGCCCAGCTGGAGCGTCATGGCAAAGGTTTGTCCCCTTCCGCTCTGCCCGCATTCCTCCCGCGTCTCCTGTCTTCCCTAGTTGACTTTCATGTGCCCAGAATAATGTCGGCCGCGAGTCTTCGCCGCTCGATTCTTCCATCACCAGCTTCACCGCTGCCAGCTCCAGGCATCGCTATTGGCAGGCCCGCGACCCAAACTCGCCCAGCCTAATCGACGCCGAGAACCCGTTCGAGAAGGAGCTACCGCTGTCCCCCAAGCGCTCCTCCATCGAGAACCTGAGGAACCAGGCCCGCGTCAAGAACAGCAAAATGTTCGAGCGCGAGACCAAGAATCACTACGACCCCACCCATGTGCCACTCGTCCAACGACCTCTTGCTGGCGGCCGTCCCCTTCTCGGCCAGGTCCAAGGCAACGCTTTCGGCGGCCACGGCATCGAGGGCGCCCGCGCCAACGACGGTCTCTTCAAGGGCCATCGTCGTGGCCAAAGTGACACCAGGATCCCCCAGCTGAGTCCGAGCAGGCCGGCGACTCTGATCACTGGATCTGTCTACACGACCAACTCCCTGCCCACCAAACAACAGACCTCGCCATTCAAGTCCTCCTTATCCAAGGGCAGGTTCAGCGGTGTCGGTGCCTCTGACTACGACTCCAGCGTTCTATCGTCAGATGACGAGCGACTCCAGGATATGCCCGCGCGTCCATTGCGCCGTCATGCCAAGAGCGTCAATTTTGACAACAAGCCTTCGGTCGTCCACGAGTACGAGATGGTAACGCCGGAACCCTCTCTCGCTTCTCGTGAAGGTAGCTACGAATCTGCGGACGAAGATGAAGATGAAGACGCCAGCTTCGACCAGGACACGTCAATGGACAGGGATGACAGCTTCGATGCTTCCCTCGAGGACACGGACAAAACGCCTGTGGTCCTGCCGGAAGACTGGCGCCATATGAGCCCGGAAGCCGCCGACACGTCGCTTGCCGACACTTTTGAAGATCCATTCGATGGCAAGGATACCGAGGATCCTTCCCATGATACCTCGGCCATCTCTGATGGCGAGTCGCGACCATTGCCTCCTCTCCCTGGTGTGTTCGGTCACGCTCGTCGTCGGTCTAGTACAGGACTTTCAGCAACAGCAGAGCGTGTCAGCAGCGCACAACGCTCCCTACCGACTACACCGCGTGCAGCCGGCGTTTCGAAGTCGGAGATCCTCAGCATGCGCAACAGCTCTATGACTCTGGAAGACCGTCTGCATCTCATGGGTCTCCATGGGTCTCGTGAGGGTACTCCGACCCAGAAAGACGAGGATGCGATTGCTAGCGCAGACGACAAGAGTGAAAAGACTGAGACTGCCGACACAGAGGATCGTGAGGAAGCTCTCGATGACAGCGAGGAAGATGTGTCAATCCCGGATGGAATCGAGATCCCGCATATCTCTCGAGAAGCAATACTCGCCAAGGTCAACAGCCGCAAGTACGAGGATTTCGACCATGACGACAGCTATGGTGATCTCGACGAATACGATCCCGATGTGCCAATTCCATCCAGAGAAGTTTCGTCCAATTTTGACACGGATGTCCCGGAAACCATCAAGCAAGAGCAAGACGACGACAGTAGAATCGATATTCATGGCATTCCAGAAGAGACTGTCAATGAAGACGTTGATGGACGCCCTCTAGAGCGCGAGAGTTCCGTCATACGACATGATGTCAGCGCCACGGATGTGGACAAAGGCGATGATGGCAGCCACTATTCTTCTCCTGAGCCCATCGAGGAAGAGACCCAAGGCCAGGCACATAGCACAGACGAGGATGATGGACCCCCAACCCCTAAAGCCGAGGATGTCACGGTTCCAAAGGACGCTGACGATGATTTTGCCGAAGCTGAAAGCCGAAAGGCTATGGGCCTACCTGAGTTCAGCTCATTCATGAGCGATGACGATTTCCATCTACGTCTCCAGTCGTTTCTTGGCAGCAAGAAGGAGCCGACACCTGTGGATGATCAGCCAACATTAGAACCCAATGTCGATTTCCTTCAGCGAGCGACCACGCCGCCTGTAGACTTAGAGCTTTCGAAGTCGTTTGAAGTGGATGAGGAGGATAGACCAGGAACACCCGACTCCTGCAGCTCCGTCATCCGCCATCCCGTGTCGGATAGCGATTCACAGCGTGAATCTCCGGAGCTCGAGTCTCCCCAGCGCGATCTGTCGGATATACCAGAGCCGGTAGCTACCATCAAGGCTCCAGGTGGTTCTTTCAAGACTCGTTCGTCGTCTACACCGGCTGATATGGCTACAATGGCTGCGGTTCGCCGTCAAGTCAGTGGGGAGCATCCGCCTCCCATTCCCCAACGTGATCAGCGTCGACAGTCGATGACCGCAGAGCCCGAGGAGCCGTCTCTTTTGAGTCACGTTTCCGAGGAGCCGCACAATGAGGCCGAAGAGGCCGATATCGAAGACCAGAAGACAGTTGAACCAGACCGTCGCCAGAGCTTCAAGATGCAAATCGACATTCCAGTTTCTGACCTCGGTGAAGATTTGAGCTTTGACATCGACCGTGAATTCGATCGCGTCGTCGAGGCTCAAAAGGTACAACCAATATTTCCTTTACCTTCTCATGCGCAGTTCAAGCCAGCTCACGGGATCGCCTCTCGGAGGCGATCCCGGAGTGCGGGAGCTGCGGACAACGTCGTCGCAGGGCAAACGTTCGACTCTTTTACCAGTAAAACTAATTTGTATACTCCTCAACAGAAGGGATACCTCATGAGGCAGAACACGAAAGTCGTCGTTGCGAGCAGTCGCAAGTTCAGCGACGAAGTCCCGACATCACCTACCGTCGAGAAGGGACCGACTCTATCAGCTGCACCAGGCAGCAGGTCTGCTGGAAACAGTCCTCGTAAGCCGAGCCGCGAGCGTAGCAATACCTGGACCACGGAGCCTTGGAATGGTAAGTCGCGCCGTAGGAGCATTCGTAATGCGTCCAGTGGTGAGGTTAGGCCGAAGACCGCGCCTGGCCCTGCTCCGCCTCTCCCCGGTCAAGAAAGCAACGTGACTGGTGGCTTCGAAGAGATGAGCATGATTGATGAAGATGTGGGTGACGTCGAGAGGGGTAGACTGTTCGTCAAGGTTCTCGGCGTGAAGGACCTTGAATTGGCTCTACCGAAAAGTAAGTCCTCCCATTCCTTGTCTGCCATGTCCTCTCGTTGACCATGCTTGAAGATGATCGAATCCTGTTCAATCTCACGCTCGACAATGGTCTCCATTGTGTCACCACCTCGTACAACGAGTTGGGCCGCAATGCACCAATCAACCAGGAGTTCGAGTTAGTCGTTCTGAACGACCTCGAATTTCAGCTTACTTTGGCTGCAAACATGACCAATATCAAACCCCCTAAGCAGGAGCCTGTCCGCCCGACCTCTCCCATGAAACCACCAGGACACAAGAAGACCAATTCGACCTTTGGCCGTTTCCTTACGTCGCCAAAGAAGCGGAAGGAGGCCGAGCGCAGACAGCAGGAGGAGGCCGAGCGTGAAGCTGCCGCAGAGCGCACGCGTCAGGCTGAAGAGGACGCTAGGAAGAAGCGTTCAAAGGCGAACCCAACCGCATGGGATGTGCTGCACAGGATCGTCTCACCTGAGGGCAATTTCGCGCGTGCCTATGTTTGCCTCAAGAGTCACGAACAACAGGCCTTTGGTCGTCCCTACGTCGTGGACATTCCGTGTTTCAACGAATGGGCGCTTGAAGAGGGTGAACAAGCCGGTAGCAGTGTGAAGAGCAAACGCGGTGGTGTCGTGCGTAGGCCACCTTATAAAGTGGGCAAGGTTCAGCTCCAGCTTCTCTATGTCCCGACTCCGAAGGGAGCCAAGGATGAAGACATGCCAAAGAGCCTCAACGCGTGCATTCGCGAGATGAAAGAGGCAGAGGAAATTAAGAGCAGAGTCTGGGAGGGTCATCTTAGTCAGCAGGGTGGTGACTGTCCCGTAAGTTCCTCGCAACAAGTGTGACCTCGTCGTAGGACTGTGCTAACTTGGAGAGTAGTACTGGCGTCGTCGCTTCTTTCGCCTTGCAGGCACCAAACTCACAGCTTACCACGAATCTACTCTTCAACCGCGAGCGACCATCAATCTCGCCAAAGCATCCAAACTTGTCGATGATCGCTGTACCCTGACGCAACCGTCGTCTGGCCGCTCGGGTAGCCGGCGGAAGTCTGGCTTTGCGGAGGAGGACGAGGGCTACGCGTTTGTCGAGGAAGGCTTCCGCATCCGGTTCCACAATGGCGAGACGATTGATTTCTACGCCGATAACGCGGAACAGAAGGACGGCTGGATGCGTGTCCTGACTGACTCTGTTGGTAAGGAAGCGCCCTTGGCTAAGCCATGGACCGAGCTCGTGTTTGCGAAAGAGAAAGCCGAGCGCGCTGCTGCGAGGGCGGAAAAGAACGGTGTCCCAGACATGTGGGCCGGTGGGCGTGAGGGCAAGGGTAGCCGGAGCTTCAAGAACGGTTCCCCTGTGAAGCATAGAGAAAGCATGCCGCCACCGCCAGTGGATAAGAGCCCGCGACACATGGCTGAGGTGAAGACAGCAACGGGAAAGCGGAGGAAAGAGGTTCAGTCGATGATCTACTGAGTGGCTTCGAGAAATTGGAGTCTTGCGATGATGGCGGCAGATCTAGAGGTCCTTCTTCTCCCTGTGTTGCCAAAAGCGGGGTGTGCTGGACACGTCTTCTCTCCTTCTTTCGCTTCCTCATGTCTTTTGTCTGTCTCCTTTGGAGTATGAGTCCTCTTTTCCCTATTTCTTAGGTGTATACACCGATGTACAGCATTGTTCCACCATTCTTTTCTTTCAGTTTCCTTGGAACCGGCCATGATTTCTTCTCTTCCATGTATCAACTGGCGTTGGCGGGTCGAGGCTCGGCGGATTGGGCATGATGTAGTTTATGTGTTATGTCTGTCCACCGAGATGCTGTGTAATGAAATGACCTTGGAGTTCTAATCCGTACGACTGTTCTGAGTCTTGTGTGGAAGCCCCATGATATGTGCAGGTGCATCGCGCCGAACAGTGAAGATGGCTGTGGGTTCTGGTGCTCCATCCCAGACTGGTAGCTTTCCGGCATGACGATGACGATGATAATGCTGTGCTTCGATACTGGATCGAGCGTTGCGGGAGAAAGGACCATGAAGCTCACTTGTCATCCGGGGAACCGGATTGAGTTGGAAAGAGGAATGAGAGTAAAGAGCCCATATCAGGCAACGCGATCAGTCGTTCCCCCATGGCCATATGCCTGGATATAGATGAGCGAGTAAGCCGGTATGCGAGCGGTATGAGAAGTCTCTGGCTCAGAGAGTTCGATGCGTGAAGAAAGCGGGCAGAGCGTGGTCCTTGAGGGAGTTTTCGCCTTCGTTGCTCGGACTTTGACGTTGGCCGGCATTGGAGAAGCAGCGAAATGAGAGGACAAAGTGGCAGATTGGCTTTCTTTAGACTATATATGCAAGTTTCGCGAGAGGAGTGGTGCGAAACAGAAAAGAGCGGCCGAGAGTCTGGCTCCACGTCGCCGGCAGGCCGGACCATGCGGGAAGTCCGGGAAGCTCTGACAAGATTGCCAATTTGAAATGCTGCACTGACTCCGCGGCTGCACAGTAATGAACCACCACCGACTGGTTGCAGCATTCGACCGAGCCCGCCGAGTCTCCGCAACGAATAATCTGGCCCTCTTCGCCTACTAATAATAACAACTTACGATTGATGATCGGGAGGAGCGCTGAAGATCGTGCAAGGATCGGGGCATGGACCTCAGCATCGATGGATAGTTTGTGGACAGCTAACTACGGAGGGCTTGTCGCTGCCACGATCAACTGCGTAGGGCCATAACACCTCTCAAGGCTCTGTCCTTTGGAAAATCAAGCAAACATACTCACCATGTTCGATCAATATTTGGATTGGATCTCTCTCGAAAAAGCGGAGTACATTGTCCTAACTACGTCAAGTAAGTTAACTTTATGATTCCGGTGTTCAACCTCTCATCTGTCCATCTCTTCGTCCGCGTCCTCTACCTGGGCTCTACGATATTGTTGCCTCGCCGCCATCCTCTCTCTCTGCCCATCCTGATTCTCCTGCATCATTGCTTGGTATTGGTCCACTGCCTGCTGTCGGCGATCTGGCTCCTCTTGGCCATTGCCAGCCTCGCCATTGACTCTCTCTTGCTCTGGCTCTTGGTGGTCCGCTCCTCCAATCGCTTGACCTTCGTCGTGAGCTTCCACTTGCTCTGCCCCTTCTCCATCGTTTTCTGCATTACGGTTTGCCTCCCCCTGTTCTTCGCCTTGGTGCACTCTCCTTCTCTCCTCTTCCTCTCGACGTTGTCGTCTCCAAGCCTCTCGTATATTGTTCTGGAGTCGCTGCTCGTTCTGAAAATCCTGCCATTCTCGATTGAACTCGTCTGGAACCACACCGGGTACTTCGGGCGAAGCATTGGGTCTTATTTCGTCCTGAGGAGGTTCGGGATTAACGTCTGGCTCGGATGTTCGACGCGAGGACGGTGGATTCTGAGCAGGACGCTGGTCCTCTTGAGGTGGACTTTGCGAGGGGCGTGGCTGATCTCGATTCTCGCGCTCCGGGTTGTATTGACCTTCTTCGCGTACTCCTCGCCGTGGGACTTGCCTTTTTCGTTCCGCATTGCGATTTTGATGGTCCCTTGTATCTGCCCGTCGTTGCTTTGGTGAACCAGGATTAACGTTAGGTTTGGCCGCTGGGATCCTTGGTACTCCTGCATTGTCCCGTATCTTATTGGAGGTATATGGTGCGGGTCGGAGTCCGTCCCCACGCTGTGTATTGTTTCTTAGCCGCCGATGTGTTACTGGCAAGGGCCGTGATCCTGTTTCATGTATGCCTTTGAACCAGTTCAGGTCAAAAATGAACTTACAATATCAATTACTGCAAAGGAGGACACTGGTCTGGGGGCGTTTACCTTCTCTAACCGGTCTGATCGATCCTAAACGAGTTCTCTCCCTTTGCCACGGCTCTACTATGTCGTCATCCGAGAAATAGTCGAATCTGAGTGGCGGGCGTCGAAGCCGGAGACCTCGCGGTGTCGCTTGCCTTGCTCTTTGAGGTCTGTCTCCGAAGCCGGTCAACGAAGTCCTCTGTCCTGATTGTAGATGTGGCGGTCGTCTATGCGGCTCTTGTACCAACTCCCCAAGCTCTTGTATCCGATTGTTCAGATTTTGCATATTTTGCTCTATCCTGCTTAATCTCTCAGCTTCTCTGTCGCCTCTAGCGCGCTCTCTGTTGTCAGGTTTTCTCCGGCCATGGAGGTTACCGCCACGGAAAACGTCTCCGTCAATTAGATCTCGGTCATCGTCGCTTCCAGTGCCACCTCTCATGTCGAACCCCCAACGTTCACGCTTTCTCTCCTTGTGTCCTGGCCGACCGCGTTCCATAGTACCCTCATCGTGGATATGCACATCGATCCTTGGTGTGGTTATTTCTTCCCATACCAGGGGCCCTCCGGCCGGTGGCATTGGACATCCCCAAGGCCCTCTAGTTCCTATTGGAATTCCCTCGATAACTCCTCTATCAACGTATTCGAAGGCTCCATTCCGCCACAGTCTTCGATCCGCAAGCTGATTAAACTCTCCGACGCCCCGACACCTGCTTCTTCGTCTTACCGAAGGACAGAAGTCGAGGACACACTGCTGTCGTGGATGGTAGAACGCACCTGGAGCCATCCAAGTGTGCTCCCCAGTGCGTATGAGAGCTTCGGGGGTGGAGTTTGCGGCGCCCATCTGCCTGTGTAACTCGGGTGTACCAGCGAACGACGGTTAAAGCAGCTTTAAGGGCTCTCAAACTGCTGAAAGGAGGGACTATGGTCATCGAGAGATTGCAAAGTTCAGCGAGGCTATCGAAGTGCGAAAGGCCAAGTGAAAAGATAGAGGAGACAGCGAACTGCCACAGTGCCAAATCTCCAACCAAAACCGACCATGCCCGAAACCAAACACACTAAGGTGTGGATGAGTGGTTCTACGAAGATATCGCAAGCGCTTTATGGGATTACTGGGGGGGCCATCGCGCCTCGCTCTGCTGTTGGTTATCGTTGCATCGAATTGTTTGCCTTTTCTAATGTCACCATTGAAGTTGTACGAGATGCACTGATGCGTTGTGAAAGAAACCGAAAACCTCGTACTACCACATTCCTCGAAAAATGGAAGTTAGTGCCGTACGGTATTGCTAGGACTAATCCAGACATACAACAGTAGTGTGTGTTGATTGGGTAGTTGACAGGGAGACAATTCGAAGGCAGTGGTACAGCAGCGAGGAATGTGCAAATGGAGGAATGAATTTTGGGGGCAACACCCAATTTTTCGGTCACCACAAGTTGAGGGTAAAAGATCCGATTTGCAGTCGATGTACCATTAAGGTTGGACTTGCTTCTGATAAGACTTCAGACATGACTTGTACTTGCTAATTGTAAGAGGTACTGTAACGTTATCCGCTCCGAATATCAAAGTTTGCGAATGTGCAGTCACACGGAGAGAGCAATCTGCTGTGAAGCGGCAACGAGCCCATGTGGAGCTATCATATTCTCAATCACGACTCCAACAGCCTGTCAAAGAGGAGCAGCCGGCCGGAGTAGCGGAGGACGTTCGAGAGGACGACATATGCCCTATCTGCCAAGTCCTTCTCTGTCGACTAGTAAATTAACGTATCACTCGCAAAGGTCCGTACGAGCTCGGTAGCTAGTGAAAGAGGGGATTTACCGGATCACTTCAAGCTAAATAACTAGCTTAGGAGAAGATTCTAATTCCTAGTACTACTTATATATATATCCCTCCAAGTCCTTTTTATATTAGATAACTTCGGCTAAGTCACGTTTTGGCTCTCCACTACAACCTCTTCGTCAATACGACTTTCTTGCTTACTACTACTTACTCTGCTTCCTGTTCACTACTAGGCCTCCTGTGACAGAACTCTAGTGGCGTTAGCACACTAGCGCTTAGTGTGTACCAACACTGCATAAATTACTCCCGTGCGTCTCAGATCTAGTTATGGCACCCGCCACTGACGGCATGAAGCCACCCGTGCTGCTCTGTTTTGTGCTGCAGCGCGAATCCAAAACATGAGGCTAATCTCACTCTCACAGCTTCTTCTTTACCTGCTCGAGCTGTCCACTGATCCCCTACCTGTCAACAGCAAGATGATACCACTCACTCGCGCTCTTCTGGTGGCTGCATCAATTCTGGGAATCGCATCAGCTGTTCCTAGCCTACTATGCACAACTCAATCCCAGCCGAACCCAATCGCCAAAGACCGTCCGACAGAAGTCACGGGAACAATTAATGGCACGACAGCGATTGTGCCCGTACCCTACGATGTCGCACGAAGCATTATTCCCGCCGAATATGGCATCTTGCGCGAAGCATATGAAAGGCTCATACCGGGCTTTCCGAAAGACATGTTCCCGGCCGAGTTCGAGGCTGTGCTCGATCACGACGTGCAAAGCAACGGGATCAAGATACCAGACTTTCAGGCATGTGTCAGGTCCAGATCCAGTCGCCATGTAGTTATGCTGCTAACCAAGCTCCTCTTCCTCAGCGTATCGCCCTCCGCTTTCCTTTCGTAGATCGACTGAACGATGGCTACTCATGCTTTCGCTACACCGCTCCGCAGCTCGTCAGCGCACTCAATCCCATTGCCTTGGCGGGTTCTGCATTATATGGCGAAACCTTTCCGGGCAATTTCGAGCCCCCCTGCGACGGGTACGCTCACGACGGCGGCACAACCAACGCCACATACTTCTGCGCATACATGGCGCCCGAGGCCAAGTCCCTGGGGTCCCGCCCCGTGTTTGACTCTCGCTTCGAGACGGTAGCGAGCATCCCGTTCAGTCAGAAACTGTTCGTGAATATCACGAACCAACCTTCCTTCGGCTCGGGACTCCCCGTATGCGACAACTATATCACGTTGTACAACACGAGTGTGACCCAAGGGCAATACGCGCCTGTGCCCGTTCAGGGACATCTCCGCGTCGAACCTCCGTACTACACGACCAATACGACGTTGAAAGCGTGGGGCTACAGGCAGGATAATGCGTTCATCGAGAGGAATGATGTCCCTTGCGAACAGTTGAAGGGGTATGCGGGGACGGGACCTGGTGATTCGGGTTGATCGTGACTAGCTCGTATAACTTGTGGCATAAGTTAGCTATGTAGTGGGAGCTTTACATCTACCCTAACTTACAATCTCAGGTTACAGATCTGGACTTCCAATTGCAGGGCCAGTAGTGAAGAAGACTCAATAGGTCACCCGAGCCCACAAAAACCGCACAACTTGTCCGTGCCAAGAGTTCCATGTTTGTGGGGAGGTCTCCATCGATTGCAGGGAGAAGTAATCTCATAAATGGGTGGAGCCAAGTTTGATGCAGAAGCCGCCCAGGCACATAAGTTACTGTAGGCAGCTGGCAGGCGTCGATACTCTCCCATACGCATACACACGCGCACTATCCAATAGCCACTGAGACGACGAAGACCAGCGAACAACAGCACATCCCCATCCAGCAACCTGCCGACAAGACTTAACATGATGAACGGTCCATAATAAGGACGGGCGGTCAGCAAGCTTGCCCTGACAAGAGAAGTGCTTAGAGAGAGAACAGAACAACGACAATGGGGACATGCACCTGTCGGCTGGTCACATCTCTAACTTAGCTAAAGCGACACCCAGCAGCGGCAGCACAACGGACGGATTGTCTCTCCCGTCGTCGATGGACTTCATCAGCGACGGCGTGAAAGACGTGCTCACGACGATGGGGTACCACTTTCCAGTCACATGCATTCTGAGTTCGATGTCCATAGCGGGGAACTAGCACGCCATCTTAACACTACTGCGAAGCCTTGCCAGAGCTGGCTGCCAATGCGCTCACACATTCAGGTCCTAGGCCACGATCAGTGGACAATAATTGGATACGAGCGCTTCCCAGATGCACGCAGGCGCCGTCCATTGCAATGCAACATGCCAGACTACGGCAAGGAAATTCGCTTCCAGCTCGTCAGACGTGCCGGCGAGGAGCTGCTCGCCTAGTCGCTCGAAGGGATTCCTTGCGCAAGTCCGGTGAATCTGCGACTGGCATGGCGATGCAACGAGGTGCCAGTTGTGTGGACCGCGCTGGTGGGCATTCACCTGCGGTCTGCTATCTTTAGCTCACATTGACCCCAGAGCCAGTCTCGATTTCTTCCTCGTCGCGCGCTTTGGCGTGTCCTCGTGAGCCTCCGAACCCATCCTGGCGCGTTCACTCATCTCACTCGCTCTTCTCTTCTGAATCTCCGACTCGAGTGCGGTCTTGCTCTTCTTTATTGCCCGCTCATCCTCAGGCCCCACAAAACGATTGACCGTTCTGTGGTCAAGAACTCGCTCCTCTGTGTCATGACGGCCTTCCTTCTCCGTCTTTGGCCACACGTAGCCATACAGCTTTGAGTGGCGCTCGCAGCGGGGACATTCTGCCCGCGTTTGATACGCATCTTCTTGCACAAAGTCTGCCTCACAGTTGCCGCAGACCACCCAGCGACTATATTTAGCACAGAGAAGCAATGATGTCAGCGTGTAATCGCCAGGTTGCCGGGGGCAATTCGAGTCCGAATGCTCGGTGGTGGGGATAGGGGCTGGGGCAATTGTAGGCTTGCTGCGTGATCGTGTCCTCGGTGGAGTAGGGACTCTCTTCTTCACTACAACAGCCTGAAGCGCATCATCAAGTTCAAAGCTATCAGAAAGGTCTGATAATTCGGACTCAGTTGTGCTTTGACTTCCTTCGCCATGAATCAGAGCAACACTTTCGGCTTTAACGTGTATATCCTTCGCCTCTGCGGATCCGAGGTCTTCAATGGATTCGGCCAGTTTTTCAGTAATTTTGTAGCCTGAGAATGGTTCTTCGGGTGTTGTAGGGGCAGTATCCTCGTCCACAGAGGTCATGTCAGTCAGTTGACTTGAGGGTGGCGACTCGTCGCTGAGCGCCCCGGGCGAGCCCGAGCCGAATGACTCTGATTCCTCAATTGCGACGCCTAAAAGTCCGCTGCGCTTTTGGACGCGAAAATCTCTGGTAGATCTGGTGAATGTAGCGGTAAACCTCGTTTGTCCTGCAACGTCGAACTCGTCATCCGCATGAAACTCGCGGCTCAGCTGCGATTCGATGCGCTCTTTCTTGATCTTGGGTAACTGCCCAACGCGCATTTGCGTTCTCGACCCTTCAGGCATGAACTTGTTTCCAGGTTGGTCGGTATTAGTCTTCCATCTCTTGCGCCTCGTATCCAGTACAGGCTCGTTTGTAATCTCGCGAGATTGTGATTCTGAATCCTCGCAGTACTTTCTCTTCCTTCTGAAAGTATATGGCGCTTCTTGCGGCGGTTTCTGCATTTCACTCATGTCCTCGTCTTCTGTCTTGACTAACTTCGGTCCCCAGCCATTACGACGCAGCTTTTCACATGTAGCACAAAGACATTCGCAGTTGTCCTCGCCAAAGTAGTCATCCCCGTATGAGACTGTGATCTCTTCGCCCATCTCTATCGGTCTCGTCGAGACGATCGTCATCGTATGAGCTCCTTCAGTTGTAAGGCGAGCGTTGGCCTTGCAGTCATGATTGGCAAATCTGGCCGGCCCCATGAACAACGAAGGTGTTTTCTTGCGACTTGACATCACGATGCTGAAGTCGCGGCGGGTAAGATCCAGAGTTTCTTCCTCCTCCTTCGTCATCGAAACTTGAATCCCAGTCAAGTACTTGATGGGCTCATTCTTTCTGATATGCCTCCGTGCAAAAATAGCAGCTTCGTGAGTTGTGATGGTGTAGCGATTCGTGGTGGCAACTTCCCAAGCGCATTCAGGCATATACATGCTAACATACTTTCGAAGGTGTCGGCGGAAGTGCTCCTTCTCATCTTTGGTTCTCAATTTCTGGAAGAACTTGCGCAGACCGGACTGCTCCACCAGCAGACGTTCAACAGCTTTCGCGGGATCCTTGCCAATGATCACAGTGTCGCGAAGTAGTGCTGCAATTTCTTCCTCATTCAGCCCTCTGCATCCAAAATAACGAGCTCTATTCTTGCGGATAGACGTCCAGAAATATGTCTGGCGTGTCCTCATGTCAGTGTTTTCCTCCCGCAATTTATGCGCCATAGTCCCTGCAAGAAATCACTCACGCGGTCGACGAGCGCATCTGTTGCCAGATCATCGTAATTCGCCAGCTGGGACAGTGTAAGACCACCCTTCTTTGCGAGCGCGTCCTTGAGCGCCATGATGACAAGGTTGACGCGATCACAGACTGGAAAAGTGAAGAGTCGGTCTCGAGGAAAGAAGACAGAAGGGATCGACGCGCAAAAAGGGGAGGACAAGCGTGATATAGGATCTGCCCGGCACCCAGTGAATCAAGAGAGAAGGCAGTCAAAGTACTGATTGTGAAAGTCACGTGGGAAGGAGTGAGAGTATGTTACAAAAAGATGGACGCTGCTACGGCAGCAGCGATGTAGATGTAGAATGCATTGCGGTCGTGAGGGTGAAGGTTTGCTGTCGCGCGGGCTGGCTGAGCTGCGGGCCTGCTGCTGGGATGACCACCTGGTGGTCTTGGCGTGCCGCACCTGCCGGGTGTTTTCAACCTCAGCGGCCGCCCCGAGGCGCATTCACCGTCGCGTCAACTTTCGCCGCCACTCACAGAGGGATCGCGCAGCTGGTCGCCATGATTCAATTGAAGGTGAGCGTTCTTGGGTCCGAGACCAGAGACGGAAGGCTTTGCGCGCAACTAATAAGCCACGGTCAGACGCTCGTGAACTGCATAGACAACTCCGGCGCCGCCATTGTCGAGTGCGTCCAGGTACTCAGAAGCAAGAGACCTGCCAAGATTGGTATGTAGCACCGGACGATCGAACGAAGAGCGAGACCACAACATCCGACGCTTTGGAGTTCTCCCTAGCAAACATTCACACTGCCTATGGCGCATCCCGAATCTATCCTCACCATTCGCCCGATACAACCGTAACGCTTGTCATACTGCCAGTCGTACATCACTAATCAGTGTAAATCTAGGCGACCGCATCATCGTCGTCGTCCAGAAGCAGCGCTCCTTTGGTCCTGAATCCGGAGGTGGAGGCGTCTCCGTCAGCGCCGCCAACAAGGTGCGCCGGGGCGATATCAGGCATGCTGTAGTCGTACGTACTGCGAAGAAGCAACAGCGTGAGGATGGCAGTGTGGTCAAATTTGACGACAATGCCTGCGTGCTGATCAACAAGTCCGGTGATCCCATCGGCAGTCGTTTAAATGGTACGTACACATTTCAAGCATCGCCGTCAGGCGAACGAACGGAGGTCGAAGGGCGATTTGGGTCCTCTGGAGTAGACACCCAATACTAGTGGCAACTTTGGCGTATATACACGTGGGACGAAATTGCTGATTGGAGGGTGTCCTGGCAGGTATCGTCGGCTCCGAACTGCGAAAGACCAAATGGTCGAAGATTCTATCCCTGGCGCCCATGCACTTGTAATAGATTGCATTGCTATCGAAAAGCAAATGGCATATGAATGTATTGGTTGCACTGTACATCGACTAGACCTATGTAATGCGGGGAGTTCGTATGGGGTATCGTGGATGGGTAGGGTGAAGGTAAGGTATCAGTATGATTTTGGGTTGGAACAGGCATTGAAATGAAAGGCAGAAAACAACAGATCTCCATGGCGCCCTGCGATATTATCGGCCTTCCCTGTCCCAGCCTGAAAGCGCACAAACTCCTCCCGGGTTTTCAAAGGCCCAGAATGCATAGAAAGTAGATCCCCGTGTCGGTTTAAGCATGAGCTTATCATTTTTTGTTCTTGCCAGCCTCCTTTCCATGCTTGGTCTTGTCCCTCGGTGGCGGCTGCCAAATGTGACTGCAGCCGGTGCAAACGTACCAAATTCTCTGCAAGTTCATAGTGTAAGCGTTGTGGTACCAACGACAAAAAAAGGAACACGGAGCGAGTGGTGGTAGAAAGCCAGTGCAAGAATGGTTTTAAGGAACAAATTTTACATACCATACCCGTAAGATCGTTTCTCTGCTGGGACTGGAAGAACACAGCTTCGGTCTCGGAACACGCAGGACATGGTATACTTGATCTCGGCAGCTAGAGTAGCGGAGACGTTAGCGGGCAAAGCTCTGAGGTATCAGCGCGCAACCCGAAAACATGGCGAAGTAGCACTCTAGAGACATGTCTGGCCTTCATGCAGTCCTCTGTTCGCTGGTATTGGCCTGCTTTGGACGTTCAGGAAGTACGGTGGATGGAGACGGTTGAGCCTGCAAGTTGCGGTCTTCGTATCGAGCGGCGCCGAATTCGGAGTCCACGTCTCTCATCTCGTGGTCGGGATCGTTCACTTGAAGGAAAAGACCGACGTCACTCTGGTCTTCACCGCAGACCTCGCAGAAGATCTCTTGACCACACATGGTGCAGAATGCAGGGACATCATCCCCATGCTCATCCCTCAAGTCCAAGCCAGAGCCATCGCTGATGGGTGAAGGGGCTCCACTAACCGTAGGGTCCTGGGCGAGATCTGCAGTCACTCCGGCCGTCTCAGATGCAGTGTTGTGAAGCACGTTGCGGTAGGTGCATGCGGTGGTTGCCTTCTCGTTGTAGCCGCAGTTCTTGCATGTGAAGAGAAGCTGCCTCGCCGTTTTGTCCTCGTCTGGGTAGAGTAGGTTCGCACTGCAATGAGCGTTCAGTATATCGATAGATGAATGAGTGGAGAGAGCGTAAGTTACCACTCAGCACAGAAACGGAATTGAACCTTCTTGGTAGGATCGTCGGCACCGGCAGTCGGGGCAGCAACCGCAGGCGCGGGCGTACCGTACTCGGACATGGTGGAGGCGACACTGGGATGAGAGGGTCGTCGGCCGAGGTGATTTTCTGCCGAGGGTTTTTGCGTGTACGGGAGAGCAGGCGTGCAGAAATCTTCTAGATTGTTGTCGAGGTGTCAGGATGTTGGGTTCAGGTTATGGATGCTCGTCGTAACTTGAAAGGCCGTTGGCGAAACAAGGGCCCGGGCGGGCCAAGAGATCGGCATATAGACTAGCTTTCTTCGGCTTAGCTTGGAAGCTGTCGCAGCATCTCCCAGGATCCGTTTCAACGAAATTCCACTACCTTCACCAACGACCAAGGGCCTAGGGGGCCTCATCGCATTGCTCGCGATCACATCATGCTCAAGACATTGTGAATAATGGCTGTATATCGTACTGAACTAATTCAGAAAGCTCTTCCTACGCTCGCGTTCACTGATGAGGCCAAACTCCCCAGTGTCCTTTCCTGACAGCCCTCAAATCATCTACATTGAGCAGTCCAATGTTCTCCTTCACCAGAACTTCCCATATCTGGTCTCTCAGACCTCTAGGCCAACGTGGAGTGCCCCAGTATCTCGGCAGTAGTCCCCTCTCGTGGGCTTGCCGTATCTGTGTCCGAAGGATTTCCGTCTGGCCGGGCGACAACTTTGGTCCTACCATGCCAACAGCTTTGCTAAGCCGTGTCGATGCATAATGAGAGTTTGATCTGTTGAATTTGTACTCCTTGCTCCCGGGTCTGTCTTCGTCGCTCTCGAGCATGTCGAGGGGTGCGTCCATGAACATGTCTCGGTACGTGTCATTCTCCATCACGGAAGCAAATGGTGTATTCCCTGTGCCCACGACCGTGATTGGCCCAGGCACACGCTCTTCTCCATTCCAGTATTCCAGCCAGCCGCGCTGCCGCAGTGGCTCGAGTGCCTTGGATACTAGGGGCCATGTCTGGTACCCCTCACTCTTGATATCAATGAGAAGGGTCAGGGACTGTGTTGGTTCGACTGCAAATACACCATTGAACGGTCTGTGGTTTTCACTTGTTCGTGCAAAATTCCTGGCTTCGAGGATCTCGATCAAGGGATTGATGTATAACTTCTCAAGCGTGCCGTTGACGCTGCGGTCGAGATCGCTGTCCGTATGGCCAACATATGTCACTTCGTCAACGATCCAGACATCAGCCTCTACGCTAATGCAACCGGTACCGAGGGCGGAGTAGAGAGGGGTCGTCCTCCAATAATCGTCTATCCATGATATTGTGAGTCCACCAAACTCATAGATATAGCACCACGCGCTTTTGGGAGCAACAACTCACTATGGGAATGACACGGGATTGGTAAGACGTTACGAAGAAATGATCTTGGGTAGTTGGGAGAGGACGTTCCCAGTTCTCGGGCATCATTACGAAACCCATAAAAGGCGCTGTCAAAGGCATCCATTGGCCACGGTAAGAGAGCGAAAGCCAATCTGATGCGGATAAGCTATTAGCGTGGAGGGTACTCGTTTTGACAGACGTCTTACAATGCAAGGAGAAAGGCTATAAAGAATGCTGTCACTTGTCGTATGAACCTCAGTAGAGGGCGGGATCCAACAGTGCATGTTGGATTGCAGCTTCGCGATGCCTTCTCGTCCGACTTTAGCAGCCCATAGGAGTGTCGTCCAAACCACCAGGAAAGGCGCTTGGTGTCCACCGCATTGTGCTCCCTATACTCATATGTCTTGTCGTACTGTAAGTTGAGAGCAGGAGCTACGGGCGGTGGTGGCATGTCCATCGTGTCTCGAGATGGCCAAAAAACCTGCCTTCGAAACCAGAATTATGAATTGCCAGAGAAGAAGCAATACCCAGGGCTGTTGCAGCAGAGTGTTGAAATATGAAGCATTTCCTGCTTAGTTAGGCGTCGTAATGCACTAGATATTGGGATCGCGTTCACCAATTAGGCTTCTCCACCATGTCACTGCAACTCTCGAAGCGAACAATGCAAATCCCGCTCCGTATCACCATATCAAGGAACGGTTAGCCAGCGTTGGTCCATCAGGCTGTTTTGAGAGCTACGAGCTTGATTCTGTAAGTTGGTCGCCGGCTTGTCAAGTGCACGCTCTAGGTGACTCCTGGCAGCTACAGTAGCAGACGAAATGAGCCAACGACGATGCCCAATCACAAAGCCTGTAATGAGCGCTTGCTCATGCTTGAATCCACGCATTCATCGGTAGTCATAGGACGCTGGTTAGTTTCTTCGAAGTTCGATAGAACATGTACGACATGCTACTCGTAGGAGATAATCTTGATCCTAAAGCCCGTATTAGTGGAGTGCGTCAGGTACACATAACTATGGAATGCATGCAACTTAAGGGTATGCTGTGAGGTACATTTGTATATAGAGTTTCCTGTGTCCCTCATGCGCGATTCCACTGTTGACGATTGGAAGGCAGCGCAGGTGCCTGAGGCGACATGTTCGATGATGCATATCACGTGATTATAGAATGACGTTTATCTGGTCCCTTCGGCCCGGGGGTTCCCCGCCGGAGCGGCCTCGGTCGTCGGCGCTCAGACCCAAAATTCCCCGCTGCCGGCGACTCCACGTGAGGTTCTCCCTGGGTGTGACAGCTAGCAAGTCATTCACCAGTGCAGCATCAACCATAAACAAACTTTGCACGACAGGTCCGACCCATACTGGCCTCTCGAAACCAGATTATCTCATCGTTGCTGAACCTCACTTCGTAGGATCCTTCTCTCACAACAATGGTAGGTCTCGATACTGCCTTCGCCCTAGCTGCTACCTAACTGACTGTTCTACAGGCTGACACAGGTCTTCCGCCGGGATGGGAGGTGCGAACATCCAAGTCTAAAGGTCTCCCTTATTACTTCAACGCGGCGACCACCGAATCGAGATGGGACTCGCCTGAGGGCACCGATCCGGAGAAGTTGAAGGCCTATATGGCTTCATACCATAGCTCCAAGCCTGGCGATGCCGTCGCAGCCAATGGTGGTGGCGACAGTATCCGTGCAGCACATCTACTCGTCAAGCACGAGGGTAGCCGACGACCTTCTAGCTGGCGTGAGGCCAACATCAAGCGGACCAAGGACGAGGCATTGGAGATAATCAAGGGTTACGAGGAGCGGATTAGGTCTGGCGAGAAGACATTGGCAGAGCTGGCTGTCAGTGAGTCTGATTGCAGCAGTGCAAGAAAGGGAGGCGATCTGTGAGTCGCAAAGTAGAGCTGGTCTTGACATGGCCCAGGATGCTAACGGATGGCGTGCAGGGGCTTCTTCAAAAGGGGTGACATGCAGCGGGAATTTGAAGACGCTGCCTTTGCGCTTCAGCCTGGTGAGCTCAGTGGCGTCGTGGAAACGGCTTCCGGTCTTCATTTGATTGAGAGGTAAGAGGCTTACATTTGATGAGAAACTCCGACAAATCCCGGTGGGTGGCAGGAACACACTGCTGATTGTCACTCTTAGGTTGCCAAGCGCCTAGGATGCTCCACGACTTACTGCAACAGGGTGATCGAATACACGTATCTTCGATTGCAAAGCCGTCTGGATTATTACCTCCGAATGAACAATAGTTTTGCTCATGTACCATCATCATCGGTATCTCCCGGCACATGGCGAGGCGAAGCTATGTACTCGCTTGTTAAATGGCAGGCGTCTAAACGGTTCAGGATGTCTGCAAGCACACATCACTATGCGTATCCTCGATCTTTGTCTTGTTGTGCCGAAAAAGACTGTACGTCATTCTTCCGCGACGTGACTGCGCTCACTGTAGGAGTTGGGCGAAGGAGCCCTGTAGACTTACGCGCATGATTCATCTGTGAGACACCATATCTTCGCATTCGCTTTGCTCGTATACACTAGCTCGGTCTATGGTTGATAAAACTGCACAACATGAAGGCAGAAGCACGTAAACGCGCATTTAGCCGCACCCTCGGGCTCATCACCGCATGAGCGCTCCACGTCCTTTTTCAAGAGCCTGGTCCGGCTACCTCCGGAACTCGTGCGTGGACTGGCCAGCCTTGTCAACGTTCTTCGACGCCCAAATGCCGTTCTTGCTCGTCACTTGCCACCAATGATCACTCTGTTACAGGCGCGGGCATGCGCGTCTCCAACAGACCCCGCAAAGCCGAGCCAAAGCTAAAAGTCATGGTTCTGGAATCATCTGCGCTAACATAAGTTACGATACCTACGCCAACGCTTCCCCTCCCGTTCAGCCTACACCCCTTCCGGCTGTGCCAATGGAGCCAGGGCACAGCGCCGAGTTCTGATGGAAACATTACTCCCTTAACCTTTACATGTCCGATTGCTTTCCCATGGTAGAGCTGTGTAATTGCCATGTCCCTGACTTTGCCGCCTCGTCTCTGCCTTCCTCGCTCTGGAAGTGCACCGAGTCAAGAAGCCGGCCCTCCCTTCTACCTTATTAACCTCCAGATCTCTCTGTATGCACAAGCGCGTATCCAGTGCCATCTTGATCCTCTATTCAACGGAATCATTATACAGGACATCAACCCCGAAAGTCGCGACACATTGACCTTCTTCTAATTTCCCCGTCCGCTTGACTGAGGATTCGACGAGGATCAAGACAACAGCATGGCTTCCATCTTTGCACCAACACTCCATTCTGAGTTGCCGTATTCTCCGGCTACTGGTAGTACTCTGCCCCCTTGTCTCCGAAGGCCTACACTCAGACGTGCCCTTTCATCGAGCGGTAACATCATCGATTGCCAATTGACAGGACTGCCGCGCACTCTTTGTCCCAAGGACGCCGATGCATTCAGCTTTGACCCAGAATTTCTTGACGCCTGGACAATGCCCGACGACCTGTGGACGTATCTGCCTCGCCCCATCCTCGCCCACCTCGCTGCCATGCAGCATGCTGGGGCTGCTGTTCTCACTGGATTCGACCGTTTGGAAAGACAACGTCTGGCTCTAAAGTCCGAGATCATATCGACTGCTGCATGTGATGAAGGAGACCATATTTTGAACGACTCTTCTTTCCGTATGGCATTAGCGATACCCGAATGTCCGATCGTAGGACCTGGCTTAAGTCTCGACGTCCTCTTCGCCAACATGAAGATGGAAGCTTCAATGTACCGCGCCCGCGTTGACTCCATCATGACAATGGACTCCGCGACTACCTCATGCTCATCCTCACGCAGCTCGATGTCCACATCGGGTGTAAGCACACCAGGGATTTGCACGCCTGCCACACCAATTACCCCCACCACTCCTGTCACTCCTCTCGGCAGTCCCCGGGTCTCAACGTCGAAGCAAAGGTCCGGTCCATTTGCACCACTTTCAGACGCAGCTGCGTCACGCGAGGATTTTTTCTTCAACTGTGACCATGATTCGCCGCCGCCGGCTGCTGTCACTCATGAGTTCTCGACGCCGCTGGACCCACCCGAGGCGTACTACGAAGCCGAGCTCAGGGAATTGAGGAGGTCGGCCATTGTGAGGCTTCGGCATGCCGCGAGAAGAGTGGAGACGGAATGGTCGGAATGCAAAAGGTATGCGGATGTAGATGGATGGGCAAGGGATTCTTTCGAGCATTGGTGGGCGAAGAAACGAACTTCATCCGCGGAGCTTGAGCAGAAGCTGAAGGAGTATGAACGACCTGCGTGACTGAAGGTATCCTGGCACATGTTCAAGGAAGCTTACCATTCCCGAAAACAAAGGCATTTACATGTACCGGTATGATTATGAGGAACGCGAAATGTATAGAAGGTGTCACTTGCTAGTAACTAATAGTAAAAGTATAAAGACTATTACTAGTTTATATTGAGCTTGGAAATCAGGGCAAATTTTGTTAATTAAGGAGAAAGGAGGGGACGCCTTGGATCTCGAAGTTATAGCTAGGATAGGCCTAAATAGATAGGCCCTAGCTACTCCCCTTACTATATATAGTAGCTTCCTTCTAATACTCTCCTAAAGATTATAGCTTATATATGAGAGGATAGAGCGAGGGAGGTATCTCACGCTCTACTAGTAGTCAAAGGTATAGACAAAGGTAGTTACATATGGAGGAAAAAGCTATCTAGGAGGCTACGTAGATATAATCGAGGGGGCCTCGTTACCTCATCGAGAGGGGTAAGCACCACGTGACCTAGTCACGTGTACCTAGCCTCCGGCTAACCGATACCTCGATCAATTAAGATGTCTTATACGCCCCTATACTACCGACCGACATAAGGTTAGTAGTATAGCTTGAAAAACCTCTATACCCTACCGACTTGCGGCAATCCTGCAGGTCCTCCTCTAACGCAAAACAACGCAGAGAAGGGGAGAAAAGCGCGGAAAACGCGTAAAACAAGAGCGCTACCTTATCTCAAAGCTACTATACAGTAATTAACAAGCAAAAGCATAGTAAAGTAGACGCGTATAACACCCTATTATTCCTCTAAGCCATTATACTACTCTAGCTAAGTCCTTACGGATATACTTGTATAACTTAGCTCCTAACTGTTAAGGCTATTTAACCTCCGTAGGCGCGTATAGCCGTAGTACTAGCTAGTAAGCTCTTCGTGTACTAATCCGCCTCGAGGTACTGTAAAAGTAAGTAATATTACTAAGAGTTCCGTAGGGTTTTACGTGTTTAAAAATCTACTTACTACAAGGATCTAAATAGGCGGACTACGTAGTCGAAAAACATAGCCACGATTACTAGCCGGTAGGTTAAGGATCTAATACTAACTTTACTAATAGGGCGAGAAATACTCTAATCTATAGAGCGAGGTAGGCTAAAAGAGAGAGGTAACGTTTTAAACGTTAGGAAGGAATCTAACACCGTACTATAAGGTAAAGCTAATTTTACTACTAAACGTATAGTACGATACGTACTAGGAGTAATAGTTACTTAATCCTCGGGGGCGGCGAGCGTTACTATAGTACTCGCTAGGGCTACGAAAGAGTCGACTATCCGGAGGTACTCGTAGGGGCTAATTAAAGGTAACCTATATACTTACGAAAACACTCTCATAGCCGAGAGAAAGAGAAGGAAGAAGGAGAAGCTCGTAGAGGTAGAAAGAACGCCCTATAGCGAAAAAGCTCTCCTATAGCTACAAAGGCCGAATTTTTAGGCGCTTACGCGCTAGCTAGTACGTACCGCGGTGAGTATTATGTGTTAGCTGAACTTTCGAACTATCGAAAAAGGCGATCGTAGGGCATAAAAGGCGCCCCTATAGCGAAAGTAATCTCTTATAATATTAACACTATACGCTTACTTAATACGCGCGGTACAAAGGAACCTAGAATTAAGGATAAGAGGAATGCGAAAAACGAGCGAAAAACTTATTAGATAGTAGTTCGAACTAGCGATTTTAAAGCAATTTCAACGCCTCTTACTACTTACGTTATTACTCGCAGCGCTACTCGTAGTAGCGCTATCCTTAGCGTACTTAGCGTAATCCTCAGCGCAATTAATAGCGCCCCCTATACTTCTACATAGCGCGCCTACCGGCGGGCACGCCCCTACGTAGTAAGATTTAAAGAATCGATGGTGCGGAATCTCGCTAGTAGGTAGAAGGAAAACAACGCTTACTAAAATTAATATGGTGCTTTGCCCGAGACCTAAATGACGGGGATATCTCGTAGTAAAGCCGTTTTAATAGTAGCTATAAGCTATAGAGATCGTTAGTCTAGGCGTCGGTAGAAAAGTTCTATTACTATATATAGGTAAAACCTACTAAATCCGTAGCCGTAAGGCGTATTCGAAGAAGGCTCTTATAGGCGTACTTTTCAACGTAGTAAATAATCTAAATGCGTAGGTTATAACAGGAGTAATTTTCAGAAGGGGGAATACTTTAAGGTCGATACTAGTAGCTAATTTTACGTTTTAACTATGTTTTCGAGGTTGAAAAACTAGAGTATACGGTATAGGAGGGAGAAGTAACTATATAAGCTCGATCGAAAACGTCGTTAGTCTTATCGTCGCCCCTATTAGTAGAGGCGTAGTAACATTTAGTACGTATCCTCTACGCTTAGGCTCTTTTACGCTAATTTCTTAGCGTCTTTTAGCTTCGCTAGGGATATTTTAATCCCGGCGACAAAGGGTTTTATACGAGAATAGCCTCTTATAGGTAAGTAATAATTACTACAACCCGGGCCCTCGTAGGATTTTACTAGGGACGTGATTCTAGTCCCGGCGAAAAAAAGTACTTATTACTAAGTAATCGAGGGAGTATTAATGGGGTAGTAAAGCTGTAAACCCTAGGCCCTTAATATAGCGCTAAAGGAACGGATTAAAGTTTAACTTCAAGCGCGGCGAAAAAGGTTTTACTTAATACGGTAATTAATCCGTAGTCTTAAGCCGTCGAGGTAGCTATTACAGGGTAACAAGTAACCCTAGGGCCTTAGTATAGCTAGATAACGCTAATTAGACGTCTAATTCTAGCGCAATTTTACTAGACAAACTAGCTTCGCTAGGGAAAATTACTCCCTATAGGCGATAGTTTTACTCCGCGTAGGGATTAAACCTACGACCTTAAGTAGGCGCTGAAAGAACGGATTAAACGTTTAATTCTAACGTAAAAAGAATTACTTAACACGGGAATTAAACCCGTAAGTTATAAGTAGGCGCTAAGTAACGGATTAAACGTTTAACTTAAGCGTAATAGGTACTTAGAATAGGAATTAAACCTATACTACTAAGACTTAGAGAAGGCTATAGAGTAATTCGAGTATTTAACTCCAGCGTATAGGTTTACTAGGGAACTCGATCCCGGCGAAAAAGGTTACTCTCCGCGAGTAGGGCGTATGTAGAGTAATTTTAAGCTGTTAACTCTAGCGTAGTATTGCTAGGGGTATTAATCCTAGCGAAAAGTTACTTAACATAAGTATACGAGAATAGCTATTAAACAGGGAAGTAATTACTATACCCTTAGCCCTCGCTAACGCTAAAGTAGAGACATCGAAATCCTCTCTAGCGCCGCCGTATTACAAAGCCGCTATAGTAGCCTATAACTCGGTTTTAGCTTATTACTAGACTACTATAGTAGCTAGTAACTCGCCTAGTTCGTTACTAGACTAATGTAGTAGCTAGTAACTCGCCTTTAGTCCGCTACTAAGCCGCTGTAGTAGCTTAAGTGACTCGCTAATTATTCCCTTATCCTTAGGGTGCCTTTATAATAGTAACCTATCCTCTTTCTAGCGCAAGCAACGGCGCAATATTCCTTAGCGCAAGTAGTAGCGTAATCCTTAGAAAGCCTAGTATAGTAGCGGGTACGTCGTATTATCCGTCCTTAGTATAGGTAAGGTTACGCCCGATACCCTTCCTAGCCCTTCGGTAGCCTTACTAGTTAGTAATTACAGATACCCGTCGGTACTACTCTTACTAGGTAATCGTAGAATACCCGTCGGTATCACTTTTACCCTAGCTAGCTTCGCTAGGGAACCTACCCCTATAGGCGATTCGAAGGTTAATAGAAGTATCGGATTTAACGAGGTAGACGGGGAGGTCGACGACGAGGAGGTATTCGAGGTAATTAAGGTAGATTATCGAGGTAGATAAGAGAAACGGTAATGATAACCGATCGTTATATAGGTTCTCTAAGAGTAAGTAAATAGCTCGGAGAAAAGGCTAGAGAGCGGTATAATTCGGTAGTATAACAGGTTACTTAGACAGTAGTCCTTATAGGTTATAATATACCTATTATAGTCGATTGCCTATCGTAGCTACTATATAAGAGGATGGAGCGAGGGAGGTATCTCACGCTCTACTAGTAGTTAAAGGTATAGACAAAGGTAGTTACATATAGAGGAAAAAGCTATCTAGGAGGCTACGTAGATATAATCGAGGGGGCCTCGTTACCCTATCGAGAGGGGTAAGTACTACGTGACCTAGTCACGTATACCTAGCCTCCGGCCGACTAATACCTCGATTAATTAAGATGTCTTACATTATGTAATTAGCCCTAGAAGAGACTTTATCTAGTAAAATAACGGGAGAGGGAGAGGCTTAATATAACTATATAAGAATTTACGATTAATCTAGGTATTAGACGGCCGGAGGCTAGGTATACGTAACTAGGTTACGGAGGACCTACTATTACGGGAGGTATCTAGAACGTGGACCGGACTAAGTAGGTAAAAGGAGTAGTATTCGATAAAGAAGTACTATTACGAGAGGCCTTAGCCTAAACGAGCTACGGCGAGTAAAAGGTTAGATTTAACGAAGATATACCTACCTATAAGGAACTCTCGAGGGGTACTAGGCGTATAATAAGGTTA
This sequence comes from Saccharata proteae CBS 121410, assembly GCA_010015785.1. Taxonomy (NCBI): domain Eukaryota; kingdom Fungi; phylum Ascomycota; class Dothideomycetes; order Botryosphaeriales; family Saccharataceae; genus Saccharata; species Saccharata proteae. The sequence continues at coordinate 628,284 of ML978724.1, forward strand.
TATATTACGTGTATAGACCTTACCTTAGTAATCTAATCTAATCTAATCGTATAACTTATACGTATATTACCTAGTAACCTTACCTAACTCGTTTACCTTAATACGTCTATTAGTATTACTCCGTAATACTACCCTCTCCTTAAGGTAGCGCTCCGCCGCTATCTTATAGTATTAGTTCCTCTAGGTACTTAATATAGTACTCGTTAATTAGAGCTTATAAATTATCTAGATATTTAATTAGCTCCTAATTAGTATAATTATAGCCTACCTACTATACTCTATCCCTTAACCTAGCGAGGTATACGATAAGATTAGATCTGCCTCGAGATCTATCTCGATCTACCTATGTTAGGCTTATACGCGGAGGCTGAGAAAAGATTAGATAATATTCCTTAGCGCGCTAAACAACCTTAGTACTATTAGTTTTTCTTCCGAATACGAATTCATTAAGTTATATGGCTTTAAAGAGGTACGCGCGCCTATGTAGTAGGGCTACGAGCGAGCTTACCCGTTTAGGTCGCTAAGACTAGTACACCGCGGATTACTAGGTTAAGGGATAGTACTCGTTAATTAGAGCTTATAAATTATCTAGATATTTAATTAGCTCCTAATTAGTATAATTATAGCCTACCTACTATACTCTATACGTAAAATACTTTTTACTCTTATTATAACGCGATCCTACTATATCCTTAATAATATATTCTTCTTTATTATCTATAACGATAGGAGGAGGTAGAGGTTATTACTAGCTAGATAGTAAGTCTATACTTACTAGGCGAAGTAGTAAAGTATAGAAGTCTAGATAAATTTTTATCGTGGATAGGAGGTCTAGATAATACGCTTATATCGATACTTTAGCTAAGATTTTAAACAGGCCTAGCTTCTTCTAGTCTAGCTTCTTCGAGGCGCGTTCCGTCTAAATATTTATTATAAGTAAGAAGACCTTATCTCCTACTTAGTATTATAGCGCTAGAGCGCGGTTTTAGTTTACTTATTCTACGTATACTATGGGATTAAGCAAGCGATCTAGCTCAAGTAGAGTAATAATTAGGGACGGCAATTGCGGTAGTAGGAGCTACCGCTAGGGCAGCTAGGGCAGCTAGGGCGGCCCTAGGCTGCAAGCCAAGGAGGTTGCTGGCGCGATACTACGTGCAAGGCATACTAGAATACGCCCGGAGATTATAAAGATCGGATGGAACAATAACATTATATTCCTACCCTCCTAGTATAAAAGATTAGACGGTAGTAGCTAGTTTTTATCCTCTATAGAATAATTTATCCTCTTAAACGTATATAGTAGCTGCGAAACCTTAATTAAGTATAGTAAGGCGAATTACTAAATTCTTTTCACGCGCTTCTATAAGCTCAATTAACCTACCTGTTTAAGGTTCTATCACGGCTCTTAACCTCTCTTTCCAAATAATATGCCTAAAACAAGAGTAGGTACTACCTAAGGGGGTAGTACTAATCCAGATAACTAGCTACTAAGTAATGAAGATTCCTTACTACCTCTCGAGGCGCA
>ML978724.1:637928-648893 GCA_010015785.1 Saccharata proteae CBS 121410
TTATACTTATTAAGAAAGATCCTTTATAGTATAGAAACTTATCGCCTTCGTTATTCTCGAGCTTTTCGAGGTTAATTTTATGCAAAGCGTACTTAAAAGTAGAGTTATCTAAAAAGAAAAGAGATTCGTAGAAGTTATAATACTAGAGTATAGCCGTTCTATTATCGTGAGGAAAAGTTATATCTAGAGTATAGAACTTAGGTAAATACACGTCTTTTCGAACCTTCTTTAGCCTTCTACGCTTAGGGCCTAGGTTACCCTCTTTATTAGTAATATAGCCTTTATCGACGTTAAGGTCTTAAGACTTAACGTATCCCGTTAGTCTACTAGTACGGTAGCGAAGTCTTTTCTAGATAGTATTAGGGAGTAATCGTACGAGTTCTCGTGGATCGATAGTTTCTATTAACGAAGGAGGTAGTCCGGTGGGTTTTAGACTAACTCCTTTATAGAATATAATATTAGGAGTACGTAACTACCTACTACTATTAAGGGCCTAAAGGTAATAGTTATACTCCCCTATATACCTAAGGAAGATATACCTAACGCCGCGAGGTTTAAGCTTTTCGGCGTCGACACGATACGTCTTCTCCACGTATATAATGTATAGGGAGCCTAGTATCCGCAGGTGTTTATTATCTAGACGGTGGCTAGTAGAAGGTACGCCTCTATTACTATATATAACGTCTAAATTTTCGCGATTACTATCGCTATTACTACCTACGCCCCTACGTAATAACGAGTCGTAGAATTATTAGTACGGAGTTATAGGAATATTAACGTTAGCCGTGCGATTTATAACGTAAGTAATTACCTCTATAAGGCGGTCCTAAAAATATAATGGGATTCTTATCTAAATCGAAATTACGCGAGCTAAATCTTAAATAACACGAATACCTCTCTCTACTATAGCATTTTAATAATAATTCTAAGGAGTAGAGATCTCGAGTTAAACGTATTAATCGCGATAAAAGATTTTAAAATTAGTAAGATTAAGTAAGACGCCCTTAGTAGTTAATTCGCGGGCGCCGTCGATTCGTAGACGTTATATACGTCTATTACGAAGCTAGAGGTTTAATTCCTTAATAGCGTATTTAAGCTCGGATATAATATTGTTTTTACGCTTATAAGTAGTAAACTATCGAAAACGTGAATACTAGTCTATCCTTAGGCTGAAATACTTGTTACTATTAATAGTTTCGGGTTTGATTTCTCTAAGATTAAAATGGAGTACTTCGCTAGCGTAGTTTATACGTTTGAATTTGTCCTTACTGAGAATTTTCATAATTTTGGCCTAATCGCAGGCGATATATAGGAGCTGCTTAAGCTAAGACGGGACTAAATCGATGCCTGTCGTGGATTATATAGTACCTCTTAGCCTGTCTATACTATAATAGCCTAATCTACGGTGCTAAAGTATAAGTAACCGCGTAAGCTTATCGCTTATCCTATAAGTACTATAATTTTCGGCGTGAGTAGAAAGAATAGTTATAAGGTGTTTAATTTTAAAGCTCATAACGCCCCTATTAATAGAGGCAAGATATGCTATAGGCGCCTAGGGAGTTATTTCTCTAATATAGGGCGCGTACTTCTAAGGTTTAGGCTAGCTATATTACTATAAAAGGTATCCCCGACGTCTCGGGTTAAGTATACCTATAGCCTAACCTTAAGGATCGAAAATGATATTATTTTCGACCTTTCCTCTAGCGCGATATATAAGTTCGCCTAAGAGAATCTTAAGTAGGAATATAGGTATATAGAGTATATCGAGTAAAAAGATTTCGTAGTACTCGTTACTATTACTCCTAGGTTTAATAATCTTCATTTATCTAGTTCCAATATAAGTAGCGTATACTAGACCTACTCCTATACTAATTACATACTAATTCGGTAAGTACGTCGGATCCTTAAGGTTATCTAGATTATTAGTAATATGAATATTACTACCGGTATTAAATAGTAGATCTAAACTTTCTCGATAATTTATATTTAGAGCGAGTAGGGAAACGTAGTACTAATAAATAGGTTAAAAGTATACTAATTAGATCATGAAATTACCTCGAGGCTTTTGATTTACCGTCGATTTAGAGGTAGTGCCGCTAGATCCGGGAGCCCCAGATCCTACTCTACTTTTAGCTTTAGCTTTAGTTTTCTTACCTTTTGCCTTCTTTAGTTTAAAGTTAAAACCGTCTCCTATCCTATTATAAGGATAGTTAGGCCTTCGATAGCCTAGTTTTCTATAATTATAGTATACGTCGTCTCCTAACGTTCCGGCGCCTCCGGTCTTCTTGCCTTTCTTGCTTTTACCTCTAGTAGGGTATGCTAAGCCTTTATAGTCGCTATACTCGCGGGTAAAACGTTCGTAATAGTCGAAAGAAGTAATATCGTTGAACTTAAGCTTAGTAGTGATTTCTTTTACCTAGGCGGAGGCTTTATCGTTAACGGCGTTAAGAAAATCGTTCCGAATCATCTTATCTATTATAGTTAGATTATCTATAATAGTCTCTTGTATAATATATTACTATTAAGCGGTAAATTATAAGGCGTTTTTCCTATTCTAGCGTATCCGCCTTAAGCTCTATTAATTATTACGGGATCGCTCTTTATTAGAAACTTAGTAGGAATTACGGAGAGCTATAAGGATAATAGTTCCGTAGCCTCGATAGCTAAGAGCGATAGTATTAGTAGGGTTTTTAGTAGTACTAAGAATATAGGTTAAGAGTATAGCCTTATCCGTAAGTGTTAATTACTCCCTAGTCTTATAGGAACTCTTCTATCTAATAGCTAGTAAGGCACTATAAAGTATAGCCTACTATTACTACTACTATCTAGAATCGTGAAGATACTTGTCGTCGGAGATTTTAAAGCGAAAATCCTTCTATCTAAGCACCGGTTCGCGGCTTTCCTCTACCTTACGGGTAGGGTCTTGTTACGTAGAATCTAGTTTATACATTAGTATAGTAGTAGACGTCGCTCGTCTTTCGTCTAGAGTATAAGATAATCGTAGTAGATTTAGGTATCTAGCTCTATTATCCTCCGGTGGACTAAGAGTCTCTCTAACTACTTCTTATATTATTTTACGTAGACTTCTAGTGCTAATTACCACCTAGCCCGAGATAGGCTTCCCTCGGGCTTACCCTTAAGCCTCTATCGAAGTTATAACTTGCTCGACCCTCTCTCTAGGACGACTAGTAGAGGAAGGTGTATCTTGAAAAGCGCTAGTTATACTAGTATCGTTAGAATCGGCTCTAGCTATTATATCGCGGAGCTAGGAGGTCGCTATAGTAGCCTTACGAAGCTCTACTACTTCTCTCCTTAACCGTTCTAGCTCTTACTCTAGCTCTCGAGATTATAAGCTACCGTCGGATAGAAGAACCGGGTAGCTAATAGGATCTACGGATAGCCTAGTAGAGGTACTCGTCGATAGTTCGAGAGAGGGACTTATAGGTAGTCTAGTAGCTATTTTAGTAGGTAGTTTAATTTAAGGTAGTTATCCGGTAGTTCCTTTTAGGCGAAGCTTTAGTAGTATTTTAAATAGCGGTTTTAAGAGAGATTTTAACGTGTAGTAATTAGTACTATATTAGTTAATAGAAATTAAAGTTATAATAAGCTCGCGATGGATTTAGATCCACTTAATATAATTAATATTCGCTATCGTAGCTACTATATAGGACTTTTACTATAGATATAGGTAGATGTTTAATTGCTCCGTAAGGAGGAAAAAGCTATGTAGAGTATAGTATAAAGTTATGTAGAGTAAGATAGTAGATCACGTGCTAAAGTTACTTAACTCGCTTCTATCTAATATCCGTCTATATCCCTGAAGGTACTTCGACGTCTTACATTAATAAGATAAAATAATATATATACACCGTACGAAAGATATACCGTACATAGAATCTACTACGATATACCGTATATAAGATGCGAAGGTCTACCGAAATTCATACGAGACACGAATAATCCACTTACGATAGAATAATAAGGTATAAGATTACCGCGTACGTAGGCTACACGAGGTATATACGTACTACTAATATTCTATTCTCGATAGAATAATAAGGTAATAGAGTACTAACTTAGTTCGTAAGATAAAATACGAAGGTCTATAGAATTTTAATATAGCGTACGAGGCTCGCTAGAGCTGCGTATAAGAGACTAATATTCTACTCCTAAAGAGTAATAAGGTAGATAAGTGCCGATGAAATTCGTAAGACGCGGAGATTCTATTCTTGAAGAGTTAAATAATAAGGTAGATAAATACCGATAGGATTCGTAAGATACGAAAAGGTTCTATTCTTGATAGAATAATAAGGTATAGGTATACCGTATATAAGAATCGTATAAGCTACGAATATCTACTAGAATTTATAGAAGATATAAATATTCCGTTCTCGGTAGAACGATAAGGTAATAATAAGCCGCGTACGCGAATCGTATAAGCTATAAGGGTGCGAAGGACCTATTCTTAATTAAATAATAAGGTAGAAGTACCGACTAGATTCGCAAGATATAAAAAGCCTATTCTCGATAGAATCATAAGGTAGAGAAGTACTAACTAGCTTCGTAAGATACGAAAAGTTCTATTCTTAATTAAATAATAAGGCGATAATACGCCGTATATAAGTTTCGCACGAGATACGACTATACTATTCTTGCTAGAATAATAAGGTATCGAAATACCGAGAAATATTAGAATAGTTATAGAAGTGTTACTCTATACCGCACAAGGTACGAAGAAAACCTAACTATATACCGAAGAATCTTAGGTTCTTAAATAAATACTAAACAGAAGGTACTAGACCTACGAGTCGCACGAACTACGCATAAGTTACGCGAGAGCTTTAGACATAAAGCTAGAGGCGGTAGTAAGTATAGATAGTGTCCTAGAGGCCTTAGACCGTTTAAGGTCTTGTACGGAAGGTACTTATAAGTCCTATATAATACGCCTACGATGCGTATAGACTACTTGTAAAAAGAGAATAATTGTAAAATAACTACCCGCGTAGACGAAGGCTAGCCTAAACCGGGGTAGCTTACGTAGGGATAGCTAGCGGAGCGAGAGGATCCGCGAATAAGCTTAGCTTATATATAAGTTAAGTATAGCTTATAAAGGTACTCGTATAGACGTAGGGAGATCCCTCCTACTAGTACTACTAGATATATAAAGTACGTGCTATACTCGAGTAGAAATACTAAGTATTACTATAGTAAGACTATAGTATAAGTATTATAAGAGTATTCGGGCTAGAATAGAGGGACGCCTTTAAAGCTAGACTAAATTGCACCCTTAGAGTATAAGTACCGTATAAGTAAGTAGCTAGCGTTTACTAGATAATAATAGTTAAAAAATAAAGTACTATAGACGGCTATACGCGTCTATAGAAGCTAATATTAAGAACTTTAATAAACGTACTTAACTATAGAAGATAGTAGGATACTTTAGCTTAGCTAGAATAACGTATATTTACTTAGAGAGGTTAAAAATACCTAGAGAAATATAGAGTCTAGTAATAGACTATAAAGATAGAGAACTCCGCAGAAAAAGTATTACGTAAAGCGTGAACTACGAGAGATATAACTTAGCGAGTTATAAAAGCTAAAATAATCCCTATTTAATTTCAAATATAAGGTATAAAGCTTACTAAAATATATTTTATAGAATAAACAGACTTGCGATGTTAGTACGCGCCTAATACGGTACGTATACGCGCCTAATATATCCCGAAGGACATCTTTAGAGAAGCTGAAATATAATAGGCATAAGTAAGCGTACTTAGGAAGTATCCGATATACTAAGGGCGCACGAGGACGAGCGCCTAGAGGGGGAGCGTATCTAACCTTCTATAAACCCCTTCCTAATTAGAGAAAACGCTATACTAATATACTATACTAAAGTACTATATAATTAATATAGGAGCTACGTAAGAGCTATACGTGCGCCGTGTATAATAGTAAGAAGGTCGACGAAGACTAAGCTAAAGATAGTAAGAAGGTCGATAAAGACTAAGCCGAAGATAGTAAGAAGGTTAACGAAGACCAAGCCGAAGATAGTAAGAAGGTTAATAAAGACTAAGCTAAAGATAGTACCGTATAAGCTACATATAAGCTACGCGGAAATACTGTATAAGTAGGCAAGAAGGTTAATAAAGACTAAGCCGAAAATAAAGAACGAGCCGGAGAAGGTAAAAGAGAAGGTAACCTAAACTAGGGAGTAGAAAGTATAAAAGACTTTATAAGAAATAGCTAATATAGACCGTATACGGTACGTATACGAGGAGTATAAGGGCTATTATAATAGGTAGGAAAAGAATTACTAATCTAGGATATTAATTTAATTTAAGTTAAGAATTAAACTCTAAGCCGCCCCGAACTCTAAGAAATTAAGCTATTCTACCGAACTCTAAGAATTCAAGCTATTCTACCTAACTTTAAGAAATTAGATTATATCTACCGTATAAGTAACTTATACTCTCTATACCCGAACCTTAGGACTCCGGGCCTTACCCCTACCTCTACTAGATAGTGCCTAGCCTATGTCACGGCGGAGAGGTCCTAGGCTGCTGAACGAGTAAGCTGGACTAGATAGAGCAAAAGGATCGGATTTGATGACGAGGTTCTAGCTAGCTAGAACCTCGTAGGAGGCTGCGCGCGCAAGAAAGCTATATACTACGCGCACGGACTACCTCGGCTAGTAGATAATCTAATCTAATCTTTACCTAACTTGTTCGCTGTAACGTCTATAGCGTCTACAGCGTCCTTGCCTAACTCGCTCGCAACGTCTACATTAGTGTCACCCCGTAATAGCCTATAGCACGCGACAGTCGTATACTATAACTCTACTATAAAGGCGTAGTCTATATCGAGGATATAGTAGATATCGTAGATACGGACCTAGTATAATGTATAGGAAGAGTAGCCGGAGTACGTAGAGTAGCCGGACTAGGCTAACTAAGCGGAGTAGATAAAGTAGGCGGGATAACCGGTCTAGCCGAAGTAACGGATTAAGATAGACTAGTAGAATAATACTACGAGAAGTTAGCTATAGCGTATAGAGAGCGTATACATCGCGTATAAAGAGTATATAAGGTACTTACGCGTTCTATCTACTCACGAGTAGCACGTAATTCCTTATTACGGACCTAGCTTAACTTATTTCCCTCACGCTAAGCGATTAACTACAGCTGTATAAAGTCTATATTAGACCTAGGCCTTAATATACGGCTATCGAAGAGGCCACCGTTATTGTTCACTAAATCGCGGTAGTGTTAGAGCTCCCGGGTAAGCTTACGCTAAGCGCTTAAGTAGTCCAAGGCGATTTAATAGTAGATAGCTAGCTTATCTACATTATCCTCGCTAGCCATACTCTTGCGTACCTCGTACTCGGCCTTAAGCGTAGTAACGCGCACGATGCGGCCATGCATCTAAGTGGGAAGCTAAAAAACAAAGTTAGCAAATCGTAAGTAAGGTGTAAGATGCAACACGCATAAGCAGCGCATAAGAAGCGCATGAGCTATTCATAAGAACCGCATGAAGAGCGCATATCAAAGACATAAGAAATGCATAGCAAGAGTAAGAGAAACTATCTAGAACAGTATGAAAAGTATATGCAAGGCATATATACAGCGCATAAGAACCGCATAAGTAAAGCATGTAGGGCGTATAAGTAAAGTAAGAAAAGAGCTTACATTTAGATATCTACCGCGACGGCCCGCTAAGTAGGTTTAATAACGAAACTAGCTCCGATTATACTCCCTACTACACGTAATAGATTACGCACATCGAGCGTAGAAGACGCGCGATATATCCGTATTACGGTTATGGACCTTGTTAGTATTACTCTAGATCCAGCGAGTAGTTACCTCGAGCTCTACAGTAGTAACGTCGCCGTAGCGATAGAAGGTGACTATGATGTTAGCCGTAGGAGTAGTGTAGGAGTGCAGGGTAAGAACCGTTACTAGAGGAGGTAACGGAAGAAATTAATGTTAAGGATAGGGACTGAAAGCAGAAGAAAAAGGGTCCTGATATACCCGCAAGAAGCTAGAAGCCTTATTCCCCCGTCCAATTACACGTGCAGAGTATATGGCCTTAGTGAGGATCACAAGCGATCATTGATAAGAAGCTTCATCAGAAGGTAAACATTAATAAGAAGCTTCATTAGAAGACAAATAGTGATAAGAAGATCTATTAAAGAGTAAACAAGCGTTAAAGTTATCCACATGCGATACATATGCGACACACGAGCGATCCACGAGCGATCCACGAGCGATCCACGAGCGATCATGAACGATCAGTAATGAGAAGCTTTATCAGAAGATAAACAGTAATGACAAGGCTTATCAACAGCAAATAAGCAACACGAAAGACATCTATATGCGATACACGAGCGATGCACAAACGATCTGTAAGCGATTCACGAGCGATTAGTAATAACAGGGTTTATCATAAGTATATAAGAGCGATGGCTATGGAACCTATACGATGGGTATGTACTTGGGATACTTGAGAAGTATCGGATAAGGGCAATCAGGCCCGCGGGACGCTAGCCCTAGAGGGGGAGCGAATGTAAGGCGGGTAACGCCGGACCTCTACGGAGTAGGCGCTAAGCATGCGAGGAGCATGCGTAGGTTGGATACCGTCCGTGTCGAGGACGTAGTGGCAAGGCTTGGCTCGCTTAGGTTAGTAAGCAAGGGCAACCTTCAAAGGAAGCGCTAGCTAAGGAGGATAGGATTCTTTATAGGTTATCGTCATAATAGAATCCAGACCCTTTAGTGTCTAATTACTCGTCCTATCCCTATGCATATACTACTTAGGCGGCACTCTAGTGTTTAGTCTTAGTAGGCCTATTACATTATCGGTATTACTCTAGATCTAGCGAGTAGTTACCTCGAGCTCTATAGTAGTAACGTCGCCGTAGCGATAGAAGGTGACTATAATGTTAGTCGTAGGTATAGAGTAGAAGTATAGGGCAAGATTAATAATAGGAGAAAAAAGAGAAATAATAGAAGAACCGTTACTAGAAGAGGTAACGGAAGAAATTAATATTAAGGATATTAAGGATAAGGACTAAAGGTAGAAGAAGAAGGGTCCTAATATACCCGTAAGAAGCTAGAAGCCTTACTCCTACGTCTAATTACACGTGTAGAGTATATAGCCTTAGTAAGGATCACGAGCGATTAGTAATAAGAAGCTTTATTAGAAGGTAAACAGTAATAAGAAGATGTATTAACAGCTAATAAGTAACACGAAAGGCATCTATATACGATATACGAGCGACCTATAAGCGATCTACGAGCGATTAATAATGAGGAAGTTTATTAAAATATACGAGTAGTAATAACAAGATTTATTAATAGTAAATAAGTAACACGAAAGGTATCTATATGCGATATATAAGTAATCCACGAGCGATTTATAAACGATTCACGAGCGATCTACGAGCGATCCACGAGCGATTATAAACGATTAGTGATAAGGAGCTTTATTAAAAGATAAATAGTAATAAAAAGACTTATTAACCCGCGAAGTACGAGCGATCTACAAGCGATTAAAACCGTAGGTTCACCGTATATAAGCCGTACGACTAAGGTACGTCTATTAATGACTAGACTATAGAACCTATGCGATAGGTATGTACTTAGGATACTTAAGAAGTATCGGATAAGGGTAATTAGGCCCGCGAGACGCTAGCCCTAGAGGGGGAGCGAATATAAGGCGGGTAACGCCGGACCTCTACGGAGTAGGCGCTAAGCATGCGAGGAGTATGCGTGGGTTAGATACCGTCCGTGTCGAGGACGTAGTAGTAAGGCTTGGCTCGCTTAGTTTAGTAAGTAAGGGTAACCTTTAAAGGAAGCGCTAGCTAAGGAGGATAGGATTCTTTATAGGTTATCGTTATAATAGAATCTAGACCCTTTAGTGTCTAATTACTCGTCCTATCCCTATACATATACTACTTAGGTAACACTCTAGTGTTTAGTCTTAGTAGGCCTATTATAACCTTCTTAGTATTCTAAGCCTTAATTTAAGTAATACGCGCCGCCTCCTTCTTAGCCTTAGCCTTCTCCCTCTTAATTTTTATATTTACTTATACTATACGCTTTTCTACTACTTCTTTTTCTTTCTAGAGCTTCTAAGTAGTAGTACGCGCCTTATAGATAGCCTTTTAAGTCTCTTCCTCCTCTACCTCTCTCTCCTTTTTAGTAAGGTATACTTATACCTCTCTTACCTTACGCGGAGACTAAAATACCGCGCCTCTATAGTAGCCTTTACCCTACTTTAGGTCTAGAGGCTTACTATACTTCTTATATTTCTTCTTAGTAGATAGTACCTTGTTACGGCGGAGAGGTTCCTAGGCTACTAAACGAGTAAGCTAGGTAGGGCTAAGTAAAGGATAAGATTAATGACGAGGTTCTAGCTATAGAACCTCGTAGGAGGCTATACGCGATAGAAGGTTGTATATACTATACGTATAGACTACCTCGGCTAGCTAATAATCTAATCTAATCTATACCTAACTCGTTCGTAGTAATATCTATAACGTCTATAACGTCTATAACGTCTATAACGTCTATAACGTCCTCGCCTAACTCGCTCTTAACGACTATATTAGTGTTACCCCGTAATACTACCCCCCCCCCTCTAAGGCGGCGTTTAGCCGCTATTTCGTCTAGTACTAGTTCGTCTAGGTACTTTTCGTAGTATTCGTTAACTAAAGCGCGTAAGTTATCTAGGTAATTAATTAGCTCCTAATTAGTACGATTATAGCCTATCTATTATACTTTATATTCGAATCACTTTTTGCTTTTATTATACCGCAATCCAACTATCTTTTCTACTACGTACTCCTCTTCTCTATCTATAACGATAGGTGGAGGTAGAGGCTATTATTAACCTAGTAGTAGATCTATACCTACTAGACGGAGAAGTAAAGTATAGAAGACTAGATAGATTTTCATTGTTAGTAGGAGG